>SNQJ01S0023326.1:26334-38185 GCA_010110895.2 Picea sitchensis | reverse complement strand
ATCCGTGAATAGGATTTTAGATCCTATAAACCAGGGTTGGTTGTAACCAATGCGACCAAGTTAGAATATGGGTGAGATCACAATTAATAATCAGTTTCTAATATATTGCTATAAATTTGTATGCCCGTAGAGGTTGTGAGTGTCATAGAGGAGTGAGGCATGACTGTAATCTCCATTAGCTGAATAATAAGATAATTGATACCTATGCTTGGTGGACGTAGCCCAACATTTGGGTGAACCACATAAATTGTTGTGTTCTTTGTCTGCATGTATTGATTGTCTTATGGTAATTTGTGTTTTCCGCATTTGCAAATTACAACAAGAACAACATCATTAAAGGGATTGAAGGCATGCATTACATTAGTATTGAAATGCAGACAGAGAGTTCAACAAAAATTAAATTAAGGAAACCATTAAGGAACATCTACCAAAATTTTAGGTTGTATTCAATTAAATTACACAGCCTCCCCTTTTTCGTAACTCATGGAATAGATATATGTTCGCTTTGAGATTTAATCTTGAACTGTAATTCAATAACNCTTACCAACAACACCAAGATGCTTAATGCCAACTACACAAAACGATCTACCTAAGGAATCTCATGTGAATAAATCTATAATCCCTATGGATTTCGCTATATGGATTGAATTATAAGGAAACCTATTAACCAAAATAATTTTATTATTATTATTATTGGAAACTTGAGTTGGGAGAATGTTTTCCTTAACCTGGGAAGTAAATCCTTGTCAGGTAGGGGCGTTCCTTTTAAATAACCCATTATAAAGTTAAATAACTGGAAATTTCAGGACTTAGATATTTAGTCTAACCGCCTTATCAACAAAAAATGAACTAACTTTGAAACCATGATACTTTGATGAAAGGCGAGTTGTTCATATTTTACTTATTTTCCCATTTCCAGTGGACGAATCATAATCGCTATTCTTACCTAGTTGTAAAAAAATTTCTACATTGTTTTTCTAGCATCTAGAACTTATATGGAAAATAAAAATAACTATAAACAAAGAGAAACAAAGATACATCACAAGCAAGAATTTTTTTCCACCAAAAACAAATATAGTGCAAACTTCTTACCTTAGTTTTTTTTCACTGAATTATACTAACCATTACAACTACCTTGGATCATTGTTACTAAATTATTACCTCCAAGTATGTCATTCGAGGTAGAGTCTTACACTTAGAAGTTGGACTCCATTGTTATATGACTTAGTGGGGTTACAAAGGAATAGCACTATACTGAAAATTAAAACGACATATCACTCGTTTCAAAGTGTCATGTGAAATATGTGAGGTGGAAGGTATGGATTAGATAGAATCTTGGAGTGAAGGTCTCGTGGGTACATTCTCCTTTAATGCGATTACGACCAATAAACAAATGATAACAAGATAATAAATTATAAAATATTTTTTTAATGTTTTCAATCAATACAAATAATAAAATTATTATAAAATAGCACACTTTGTAAAAATAAAATGCATTGCATTGTGTGAGATCTCGCGTAGGACATCGGTGTGCTTCCTATAAGTGATGGTTCGAATCCCAGTCCCCTCGCTATGTTTCCCCACCTACCCTTCACCTGCGTCACTAAAGAATAACTCTTTGATTTATCTCGAGGGACGACTGGGGTCGCCGGGATGAAATCAAATCAACAATGACATGGGATATGTGGTCATCTAATACTTACTAGTTGATGCGGGACACTGACACAGATTTAAAATCCACATCAACTATGGAAAACTATAATAAAATGAAAATGTTGATAAACCTTCGTCATTGGTTGTGCAATAAGACTCTCAATTTTATATCCAAGAGTAATGCACATAAACAATATTAATTTTATTATTATTTTAAACTTTGGAAGATTAAAGAAAAATAAAATTCAAACTAAAGTAATACCTGGTCAACAATGAATTGATCGCTATAGTACCAGGCCTTCGGCAGGGACTAATAGTATATAGATTAAGTAGTGACCAATCTCAATATTTGTTTTTCATCTTTTATTTTACCCACACGTGTTTCTTTCTCATCATTGAGAAATGAAGTCTATTTGGAAGACTATTGAAACCTTTAACTCTAAATATATACTAGCGAAATCATACTATGTCTTCCTTTCTTTCGAATATTAATAGTTTATTTCTTCAACCTCCTCACAATTTTATTTACATGTTACTGTATAGTTTTGATTTTAATGGGTGCGATAATACTAGCTTTAATGCACTAGATTCAAAATAATGATAATACTAAAAATATGGTTGTATTTAAATTCAAGGAGAAATTGTAGAAGAATTAGAGAATAAAATAAAATAAAAATATTATAAGGTGGTGATCACCCATAATTTAGTGTTAGACTTGTGATTTAGCTTAGGCGTGGATTGCCTTTATTAATTCATATGATATACACATTTGGATAACCTTTGGATTCATCGTCCAAACTCTCTTGGAATCCTAATGGCTCTTCGTAGATACTTTATGGTTCACATTCCGTTTTGTTGGTAACCCTAACGGATTACGTTTCCAACATTCCCCCTCTTAATCCAAAGGGGTATATGTGAGTCTAAGGTGAGAGATAATATCTGAAAGTGGGCAGCTGAAGTATGGAATTGTGGAGCTATTGATGGTTGAATGTTCTCTCTGAATTTGGTGGTTTTAGGATGACCACAAATCGAATGATGATGGTGATTTAAGGAAGACCAAAAACCAATATGGTGTTTTAAGGATGACCACAAAATCCAGAACCTTTCTTTATGCTAAATGGTTACTAGAACATTTCCTAAGTTAGTTAGAGGCTGGAAGGTGGAAGTTGGTGTCTTCTACTAATTTGAAGTGTTATTGATGTTTGTTTAAAGATGACCATAAAATGCTATGTAGAAGAAGATGAAAGTATTATACCAACTAGAGGTTTAAGGGAAACCAAAAAATGTTTTCTAGCATAAGTTGAAAGTATTCTACTAAGTGTGGTTCTTTTGGGTGACCACAAACCAAATCAAGCTCGCTTGTTATTGCTCGATTGATAGGACTTTGAAACTTGAATCTTGACTATCAATCATTGATGTTGTTCCCCCATGTTAGGTACACGGTGAGAATATGGAAACCCTTTCACTGCAAGATGTGTCGATACCCTAGAGCGAATTCGTTGGTATGAATGGCATATCTTCTTAACTATTGATGACCATTTCGAAGAATGAATCCAGCCATAGTGTTTCTTTACTCTTGTTGATTTCTTGTTGTTAAACCATCTATTTGAAGGATGATTCTTCTTTCCAAAATGCTCGCAAGGATGAATATTGAAGCAACGATCTTCAATGTGGCCAACTCACTGAGAATGTTTCCATTTATGAATCTGCGATTGAACTGAAGCAGGTGAATATGAACTATCTTAGAGCATTCCAACACTCTGAAACTAGATTGGTTTCATGTAATCCAAATTATGAAAAGTGACATATTTTTCATATCCTCTATCCGTTCTATGATTTTTTTTCCTTATTTCTTCCCAAGGTTTGATGATCCTCTTAGAAACAATAAGTTGATATGTACTTGAATCCAGAGTTGGCTCACTTAGTCGCTCTAGCGTTGGTTCATGGTCTAAATCAACAACATTTTCTACATCATCTTTGAAAATAGGGTATCGAACAAGGACTAGTTAATAATGTTGTCAAGGATTCTTTAGCTCAAGTGTTGATCTAAAACCTCGGTGACATTGATACCAATATTGTTTTGGTTCTATTCCACTTAATAAAGGTCTTATTTAAGATTTGGATCTATTGAAATTGACTGCATTAAAGGTGAAAATATGTATTTATGAAGCGTTGAGTCCAAATTGAATATAACTTGGTGAATGTGTTGTTAGTCCCATGATCCATTACTTAATGCATTTAAAAATCATAGTTGCAGAAATAAAAGCATTCATAATAAAAACATGAGACAAGAGATCATGGAATTGTTAACGGATTTCACTAGAACTTTCTAGCTATGTCTCTGGGCTCATAAAATCCATGAACCACTTCATTCTCTTCTTCAAAGATACTCTCATTTACAATGAAAAAGGATGAATTCCCACATCAACAAATGGAAATATAATTCCCACAACATGTGGGAGTATCAAAGAGATGCTCTCATGCACAAAGAAAAGAGCTAGATTCTCACAAGCATGTGGCTATGTCTCTCCTACAAAGAGAACATATCCTCTAACAATACAAGGCTAGATCTCTCACAAGCATGTGGCATCAAATTTAATCTCTCATCGGATTCATAAAGGGATCCATAAATGATGATACCAATAGGGATTGATAAAGGATGATTCTCCCAAAGGGGGTTTCCCTCACCAATATTACATAAGGAGTTTATATAGTTTCCTTAACTCCATAATTCAAAGAGACAAGATCCACAAATTTAGGATCTAATAACAACTCAGGGAAAAAAATGAGAAAGCATCTCAACCAACTCATGAGACCCTTAACTTCCTCCTTGAGACTAGGAAACCACTTGTAAAAAAGTGAGGAATAATCTAAACCAACTCATGAGACCCTTAACTTCCTCCTTGAGACTAGGAAACCAATTTCTCCTTAAAACTAAGAAACTAATTTGTGAGTTGGATTTTCAAATAAAACTAATTTCCTTTTTTTACAAGTAATACATGAGATTTCCACTCACTCTAAGTATTCCTCTTATCCCCCTTAAAATTATGAAAATAATTTGTGAGTTGGATTCTCTCACAAAACTAAATCCCCTTTTTACAATTAAATGAACAATACGTGAGATTCTCAAACTCACTTCAAGAATTAATATTTTTTCTAAAATGAATGAATAACACATTAGTTTCTCATACTCATTTTAAGTATTAATCATTTTTACAATTTAACTAATTCATTCATGAGCATTAACTATTCTTTGCCATCTATTATAAAAAAATTTAATGATTTATCCCATGGTTTTCAAGGTAGGAAATGCGGAGATCCTCCTAGATCAAACCTCCCCACAAAAAGCACTTTTAGTCCTCCAAAAGTATAGAGAGGAACTATAAGTTGAATATCTACAACCAACTTGTAGGAAGAGTCTTACACTCCACAATGCACTTCCCCACTGCTCAATTTTCATAACAAATGTTTCTAACAGACCACACCTTTCTTCTCCTTCATCTTTGTGCTTGGTAATGATGATATCGATGCCACCACTTTCCTCAATAAAATTCAAAACTGATTCCCTGATCTGCATAACAAATGTATCTAAAAGGCCACACCCTTCTTCTCCTTCATCAATGCAAATTTGTAGCTGACCATACATGATGACAGTTTCAAATAAATACCATACGTTCCAAGAGTTGATAAAACACTCATGGAAAAGTTTACAATGATTTCCAAATAGGCCTTAGGAAAAATAATGCCTCTCACTCAATAGTGGCTACAATACCCATTACAATGTTTCCAAAACAAGCCTAGGAAAAACAATGCCTCTCACTCAACAATGGCTACAATACCCATTACAATGTTGCCAAAACAGGTGTAGGAAAAACAATTCCTTTCACTCAACAGTGGCTACAAGACCCATTACAATGTTGCCAAAACAGACGTAGGAAAAACAATGCCTCTCACTCAATAGTGGCTATAAGACCCGTTACAATGTTACCAAAAAGGATTATAAGGTTTAGGCATAGAACAAAATGCCTGTCACTCTCATCATCACTTTTAAGAGTGGCTAATTACTACCTTTTGCATCATTAAGGTGAATACCCCCAAATGTGCACGAGTGGGAAACTCTATGGTTTTTAATCCCCATATTACAAACATGTACAACATAAAAAATAAGGAAAATGCCATCATCATCATACTCATCTCGCAATTCTGATACTTTTGACTATAAGCACGACTACTTTCTATCGAAGTGTCAAAATGGCCTCTTATTGCATCATACTTGTTTGCGTGCAAGACTCAAACAATAAATTTTCTGCAATAATTTGTATCTTGTTACCTTTCTACAACACTCAAAGATCACTAGAATCTGCAACATACATTCATCGTCTTGCAATTTTCAAAAAGAGGAAAAAACCATAAATGCATAAAACTTACATTGGTTTTCGTGGCAATGCGCTCAATGTACCTTTTATGAAAAGTGTTAACTCTACCTTGAAGATCCTCTACCTCTTCCTCATCATTGTCCAAGCCCTCTCACTCGAATACTACCCTCTTTTTCCTATTGATCTTACACTGGTAGGGTCTCCCGCTACACGTCACTCCTTTTGTTTACATTATCTCCTTGGTTTGTTCCCCATCCATCATAATGGGGTCCATCGCTTCCTTCTTCTAACCTCTCTCCAAATCCTTCTCAATTTCTCAGATCCTCCTTAGAGATTCCCCTAGTTCGCCCATGCGCATAGAGTGATTAAGCTGTCTGACTCCATTGTCATCACTCCTTTATCATGAAATAAAATCTTGATCGACGTGTAAAGTGATTGAATGTACCTTCCTCATGTTCCCTTCAAAAACTTATGCTCTGCAATAGTGTTAGACTTCGCAGTATCGACTGCAAACTCAGTAATAAACCCTACAACAATATTGTCTAACTAGAAATCCACTACGGGCGTGAATTTATTATTGACCATTTCCAACCACACAATATTCCTAGTAGTCCACTCTACTGGCCTTATCCGATTAGTTGGATGAGTATCCTTCAAAATCAATACCCACTCCTATAGCAACTCTGGAAAATAACAGACATATGCCTCATGCAAATCAGTAAAAGAATACCTCTATAAATACTATGATGGTGTATACCTAGAACTTCTATTGTCTTTATGCGCAAACTCGAGTTGTTTTTTCTCCAACCATATTTCATTCTCTTTCTTAATTGGATTGCATGGCCTAAACATCCCCTTCTACCACTACATTCTCTTCATCAAATACCCTCCAATCTCGTCTTCTAAGTTCCAACCGGAAACAAAACCATTTTTTTGGTGTATGGACTGACCTTGGTTCTACCTTAGTTCTCCAACAAAACACTAGAAACCGTCGACCCTTCTGGAGACCAGAAGGAAACACTGCGCACAGAGTGCAAAACACAGTATCACCCGAGATGGATTATGGGTGATTGCATGACCCAGATGTCTCAAATCGTGGAAGGGACGATACTCATGTGGATGTTATACATATGTATTCTTCAATATTCCTCATATCTACCATACCATCATTCATATCTACCATTCATTTAACCTTTAGCATTCATTATGCTGAAAATAACATAACTATTCTGGTACACGCTTCAAATTAACCTTAATAGATTAATTCATTTATCCATTCATTCATCATAAGAGACATTGCAAAGCATAAAGAGCACATTCCACACATTGACACAATATTTTATCATGGTTCATCCCCCTAGGATTCTATTCTTCTTTATTCATCTTCTTCAAAATATTGTGTTGCATGCATTACATCATAATTTTAGTAATGGTGAGGCTGACCAGTGTAGAACCAAGATCCACAACTTGTGACCCGACCCTCAATTAAAACTCAAAAACGGACTCAACATGATCTCCACAACTCTTGACCAAAACACTCAACAAAGACTAGCTCAAAACTCAAAAAAGTTCTCAAAGGTATTTCAAGAATTCTCCCCAAAAAACTATCTCTAGCTACCTCATAGATTATATATGTATACTATGAAAATTGAGTTAAACTCATCACCTTGATGAGAAAAACCCTAACCTTAAGTGGATTAGGCTTGTCCACATATCAACCTCTTGTGCATGGATGTTCCTCGATTCAACCGTTCCTTCTGGCGTATTGTTTTTCCTTATTTATTGGTGTGCACTTCATTATTGGTCCCATTTCCAACTGTTTGCCATTATTTTTGCGCATTTCCCAAAATATCGTGCTCCAACACTAGGTCCTCTGACCCCACTCCCTGGAACTCAGGAAGTATGAGGGTTTTTTCTCCCCCTGCCATGTTTCTTTGTGTATTCCCTCCTCTTGGTGATGTTGGTTGACGCTTACTCTATGCACTGCTTCCACTACTCTGATTGCTACTAGTATTTCCTCCCTTGCAAACTATAAGAGTTATTGATAGATCTTCAACTGTTATTTTTTATTATGGTTACGCAAATGGGGTCGTGGATTCAACACATTATCTAGTCTAAATAGGACTTAATGAATCTTCTATTATAGAACTGAAATGGACTTAACATCTCTTATATTATAGGATGGCCACTCTTTCAAGAACAACTTTAAGGATTCCTGACTTACAACTCTCACTAGACCTAGGGTTTAGCTCATATTCAAGATTTACAAACCAAGATCTGATACAACATGTAACATATCTTTTCAACTTTTCTATGATACCACATGTAAGGAAATATACTTCGACAATAAACCTAATAGAAGAGAAGAAGAAGAAAATTAATCAAGAAATTAAGTGATGAAGAAAACACACAACACACAAAGATTTTACCCTGGAAATCCAAACAGGAAAACCAAAATTTCTTGAGTGTATTTCTCTCTTGTTGTCGTATTCATTCAGAATAAAGGGTTACATGACTAACCTTGGTCTACACCTAAGACACTATTTCCATCATCCTCTCTTGCTTCACACAAGAACAACCTTGCGACCAATTTGAATTACATCTACATGAACAAAAACTTGTGCTAAAGATTGATCTAACAATTAGATTTTACAATAATAAAACATGTCTTGTTTATAGGCTTTATAGTATGAAAAAACATAAATCATGAGGCTAAAAAATGGTTATAGATCCATGAAAATCATTGGCTAAAAATCCCATGAATCTTGAGATTCTATTACAGCCGACTACCAGTTGGATTACCAGTCAACCTCCAATTGGTCTTCAATCCATTGACCTCTCGACTTACTATTGATCACTTTGATCTTCGACCTAACCCTCGACTCAACTTTCACTGCAAAGAATATAACAACCCAAAAATAAATTCTACATGATTGCAAAATCAGTAAGAATATCTTTATACCAAAATTTTGAGAACTTATAACTATGAATTTAAGTGTCTTATAATTTTATAATATAAAATTTTCTTTCAAGGTTTCATAGTAACATGAAATATAAAATCAATTTTTTGTTGCATGAAGCTACCGTAACGTATATTAAAAATATAATAGGTATTAACTATATATTAATATATTTTACATGAAATGGATCTTTTGAAGCATATTATAGTTTATATTAATTTTATAATAAAAGCTAATTATATGTTCTATTAAGCTAATTTCTCAATATGAGTGAGCATTATTAAGCATTATATTGTGACATTTGCTACTTTTTTAAGAATTAATGTAGGAATTATAACCTTTAAGGAATGTCACAATTGAATATAATCCCTCAGGAATGTTGTAATGCAACATAACCATTAATGATGTCGCAATGTGATCCAACCTTTTACGAACATATATGATGCATACCCCCCTTCTCTCCTAAGGGCTGCGTGACCTCTCGGTCTAGGATCGATCAAGAAATCGAGTTCGATTGACTCTTCAGGCCTCTAGTAGACCCAAAACTCACTTTCACATGTCCTTTCTCCAAAGGCACAGGTTGTACGAGACCCATAGACCCCCTCCTGAGCGTTGTTCGAATTTCAACGCCCAATGGGCGCTAACTCCTCCATGCTAAGCCCTTTCTCCCTTGTGACCACGGCTGTGACCATGCGTTCGAGTGAAAATCGCGTCATGCTTTCACGTTTCGCGATCCTGGGAGCAATTCTACCTCTGTTCACACGATAGCCGAAATCACGATGACCCGAGATCTACGATCCAGATCTTCCCTTGATCAATGGCTGCGATCAAGTCAACATTTCACGTTTCGTGAATTTGGAGTTCCCTTACCTCCATTCTCCCGATATCCTAAATAACGATGCTTCAGGTCTAACGGTCCAGATCCTCCCTCGATCCGACGGTCACAATGATTTCGAGACTTAGCATTTCACAAAATCGAAAGACTTATCACCTCCAATCTTCCGATCCCCAAAATGTCGATATTTCACCCTGGACAATCAATGGTCCATATATTTCCTCAGTCCAATGACTGAAATCAAGTCGTGGTTTCGCATCTCGTGAATTCTTGGTGTTCTTCCCTTTGACTTCTCCCAAGCATGAGTCAGCGAAACGCTGGTCATTCTTCATGTGTCCCTCCTAATGGACGGTTCTGATTCTCTTGTGCTTGGACCGAACGACCGAGATCTCTCCTCCTTTGGGATTAACCCTTCCTCAGATTTAGAAGGTTTTTTGGGTGTCCAAAGGTTTCAAACCTTTTCTCCTTTGACGAGTCCACTCCTCGGATCTCCTTGACACTTATGGAAAGTGTTATTCCTCCTGATCTTTGGTCTGTGAACACTTTGAATCCCATGGACTCCTTGCGTCTTTGGGATTTCGATCTCTTAGATTTCAAAGGATTTCAAGAAGAGAAATTCCTCCTTCTCTCTTGGCGTTCTCCTTTTCTGGTTCTTCAGCTTCTTGCAAGCTTCTTCAACCTTTGGTCGAATATCGGATCTGTGCACTCCTTGCACTAGACCTTTTTCTCAAAATTTTAGGTTCTTGCAGGTGATTGTACACACTTTGAACCAGTCTCTTTGCACTCCTTGCAAAGGGAAAAACTTTCGTGTTATCTCTCCTGAGATTGGGAATCGAAACAAATCCCACTAACACACTCCTTGCATTCTGTGTGTACACCTTGGACTACTTTCATGAAGAGAAACAATTCAAACTTATCTTAACATTCATAGTTTCATTCACTCATGAATACACAAACACAAAGAATTGTAAAACAATGTTCGTACCATGCATTGGATCAAATTTTCTCTGTTCTATTCATAAGTGAAATGATTACAATCTATGAAAAAACTTAAAACTGAGATTTCTAACTTCTATCCAACTTCACTAGCTGATTTTCTCATTAGCATCATTCAGGCATACAAAACCTCTATTTATCAGAGGGTTCTAAGAGTTTTCCCCTTGCTACGTGTCTACTCTAAGAATATCCTATGACTATCTTTGGATCAGTCGCATTCCAGGGCCGTAATGGAACTCCCGCTCCGCTCGCAATTATCTAAACGTGCCTCAAAGGGTAATTTCATCTTTGGGTTCAAGCGTGCCACAAAAGATAAATTTCGACACTGAGTTATGGAGGATTTCAAATATCTACTGCAATTGTCGGTGTTGGCTCCTGTACATATTCCTTGATGTTGATGGGTCTCTCTCTGTGTGCTTGCCAACGATGCTCCTACATCATACTCCCCTTGAAAAACATTCATGTACTCCTGTACTGATTTTCCATGCTTCTGGATAACAACTTCATTTTCCTAACTGGCATCTTCTATTAGGTACCCCTTCCACTTGACCAAATACTCAAAATAGGCCTTCATCCTGGTCTTCTTGCCAATCCTCTAATCAACAATTTTCTTCATTTGTGGCTTTTCTATTGTGGGCGTTTTCTTTTCCCACTAGATGTTCACTTGATATTTTGATCTCTCTACGTCATATTTCCTACAAGGGTACAAGTCTGCATAATTGAATATGGGCGATATTCCCACATCATCTGGTAACTCAATCTCATAGGCGTTTGCATCAAACTTCCTCAAGATCTTGCATGGTCCTATCTTCTTCATCTTCAACTTGTTATATGTTCCTCTAGGGAAACTCTCTTTCCTAAGATGTGCCAGAACCTGATCTCCCAGAAACTGACACGCACGATATATTGTTCGCAGCACGAATCAAAATGGTAAGGCAGAGGTATGTAAATATAATGTAATCCAATTAGACTGTAGTTAATGAGAAAAGATTTTAAGCCATCAACCATTTAAGTCCCATTATTACTAATCG
>SNQJ01S0023325.1:11651-56268 GCA_010110895.2 Picea sitchensis | reverse complement strand
ACCCTAGTTTTTCTAGTTGCAACCACATGGAAGCTACAACTCCCTGTGTTCAAGCACCCACTTGAAACTCTGAGGACACCTATCCTCCCTAGCACCCTGAAATATAAATCTTTTCTTTCTGTGAATTTATTACAGTGATACAATAGTTATCAATGGCTTACCATTCTTATCATTTTTCTGCTACATTGCTCTGCTCTGCCTGCATCAGTGTCTCTCTTCTCGCATCTCTTTGAGCTTTCTGATCTTTTTCTCTCCCTCTTCATGTACAACTTTCGTTTCTTTCACTGTCTCTGATATACATGTATGTTCCTTGCATTTTCTATTCTTTATTCTCCGTGTCTTCTTTCCAGTCTATGCGCTACACCTCTTTTGTGTGTTTCAACTCCTTCCCACAACATGTTATTTCCCCATGTGTAATTCCTCTCCATAGAAGAAACCTGCACTTCTTTGTTCTGCGTATATTTATAATGCCAATTCCTCTGCCAGATCATATAACTAACTCTTCATGCCCACTAGAAGTTACGCTGAGTTTTCTCTTCATCCATGGCCATTATGTTGAGGTTCCTTAGCCTCTATGGCAGTCAAGAATATTCATATTCTCTGGCGTTACCGAATCTCATCATCATCAGTGGGCATTATACTAAGATTCCTTAGCTTCTCTGGCAGTCCAGAATCTTTGTCCTCTCTTTCACAGTTGAGCTTATCCTCTCTGTTTCAGTTACAAACTTCAACACTTTCCCATATGTCAATTGTCTCTATGATGAGTCTTCAGTCCACTGACAGTTACCTTGAGGTTCTTTGGCTCCTCTGGAAATCACCGATACCTAGAATGGAGCCTAGCTATGCTAGCTCCTTCGACTCATGTGACCACCAATGGTGACCACATCCTACACTATAAGGCACTTCATGATTTCTCCTTTCAGGGATTCTCCCATGAGTCTCCTTGACTCCTCATATTACGAACCACAAAAAGGAGCTTGGTTTCTCTAGCTCCTCCCTCTATCTCCCGACGATGTGACCATGAGTTATGACCACTCACCAATCAAACGAGCGCTTTGCTCTCCAGATCAACGGTCCACTGCATTATGTGATCCAACGAATGTGATCATGTCGCGACCTCGCATATCGTGAGTTCCCTCAACACTGCCTTTGACTTTCCTAATTTGTGAGTCAGCAAAATCCCAATCGCTCGCCACGTGTCCTCTAGCTCCAATGGCTAGGATCATGTCGTGACCTTCCATATCGCGAGTTCCATCAACTCCTTCCTCTGAAATTCCTGATCTGTGAAACACCGAAATGGATCCATATCATATCAACAGTCGAGATTTCTTATTGATCCAATGACTATCCTCTTCCCCGGTACTTCAGCCTTCGGGACTTTGGGGGAGTGATGAAGCTAAAACTCCCGAAGCAAAACTCCCATAGTGACATCATTCTTGCATCACTCAATGACGTGTCATGAGCTGAGTGGTTGCCATGTGTCACTCAAATTTGTGATTTCCAGTGGTCTGAGATGTCGAATCAACTTGAGACTTGTCCTTTTATGATTGCGCCATGTGTCCTTCCTGACATAGGTTGTCTTGATCTACCTCCTATATCTGACAACCCAGTTTATTCCTTGATCCAATGGCTCATATCGTTTCACAATTTCGCGTATCGCAAGTTGGAAGGTTAGGCCCCTCCTTCCTTTGACCTTTCAGTCAACAAAATGTTTATCTATAGCCACATGTCCTGCCCAAAGATGGACAGTCCTCCTGCTTTTTGGATTTTGTAAGCCCACTTCATCTTGCACTTTAAAAATCGTGCAGGTTCTCCTAGATCCAACGACGGTCGGTCCCCGTGCTCAGATATAATGCCTGAGATCTGTCCTCCATTTGCATGCTCCTCCTGTCTAGACTTATGATGTCTTATAAGCCTATTTTCCATCAAATGAAAAGTGCACTCTGCTTGTGTTGTCTTCTTGTGTTGTTCTTTCCTTTAACCATACCATGTTGTTCTTTCCACCAATGAAAAGAACGCTCTGCCTGTAAACATGCCAACAGATGAAACCCTCAAAATATCAAGGAAATTCCATCTTGAATAAGTATAGGAAGAAGAACCTGTAGCTCCCAGAGTTGCAGAACATGTAAAAGAAGTCACAGTTACACCTGATGATGAGATTCCAGAAGATCATGATATGATAGAATATCAAGAACCTTCCATTATGATGATCTCTCACAAGATAAATACATCTTGGGAGAAATATATTATTCAAGATGGAGAGAAGTATGGTTCCCTAGAAGGAACCATGAGATACATCAAGAAGCCTAAGCTAGTCTCCATCTATATGGCCTTATGTGTGATCTCATAGAGAAGGAACCTAATTTCTTTAAGGAATTCATTCAAAAGAAAGAATGGATGGGCGCCATGACAGAAGAATACCAGTCCATTATAAAGAATGATGTATGGGAAGTAGTTCCCAGTCAAAAGAACAAATATGTGGTGTATTCCAAGTGGATATACAAAATAAAACATGCAACAGACGAAAGTATTGAAAAACATAAGGAAAGATTTGTGGCTTGTGGATTTTCTCAAAAGGAAGGTATTGACTATGAAGAAACATTTTCTCCTATAGCCAGATACACTTCTATCAGAACCATCATAGCTCTTGCAACCAAAATTAAGTGGAAGTTTCACCAGATGATGTGAAAACATCTTTCTTAAATAATGTTATTGAAGAAGAAGTGTATATAGAACAACCAAAAGGGTTTGAAGTTGAAGATAGAAAGACTCATGTCTACAAGTTGAAGAAAGATCTGTATGGGTTGAAGCAAGCTCCTAGAGCTTGGTATGGTAGAATTGATAGTTTCCTGACAATATTGGTCTTTACAAAGAGTAAAGTTGATCCTAACCTTTACTTCAAGGTTATGAATGATGAGCTAGTTATATTACTACTATATTTGGATGATTTATTATTGACAAAAGAAGAAACAATCATCACATATTGAAAGAAGAAGCTCATTGTAGAGTTTGTGATGAAAGACCTAGGCCCGATGCATTATTTCTTAGGTCTTGAAGTTTGGAAGAGCCTAGAGAAGATCTTCCCTAACCAAGGGAAGTATGCAATTGAAATAGTGAAGAGATTAGACATGTTGGAATGTAAAGCCATGAAAACACCCATGGAAATGAATTTGAAGCTCATGGTTGATACTTCGTCACAGTTGGTTGATTCTACTCTATACAGACATATTATTAGATCGTTGATGGATCTGAAAAATACTAGGCCAGATATATGCTTTGTCATGAACACCTTGAGTCAATATCTGGTGGAGCCCATACGTGTTCAACTTGTAGCTGCAAATCATGTGATGAGATACCTTAAGGGTATGTTGGATTATGGTCTCTATTATACAGGAGATTATGACTTCATACTGTATGGTTATATTGATTCAAATTGTGCTGGAAGTTCTTTAGACAGAAAGAGCACTTCAAGATCTTGTTTCAGTTTTGGGTCAGCCATGACTTCATGGAAAATAAGGAAGAAATCCAGTATTTCTCTCAGCATAGTAGAAGCAAAGTACATTGCAACATGTTCCACTAGTTGTGAAGCCATATGGCTTCAAAAGTTGTTGACAGGTCTGTTCAATCTGGAGATGGAGCCACTGTGATTTTATGTGATAACTAGAGTTTTGTAAAGATGACGGAGAACCCAGTGTTCCATGATAAGTTGAAACACATAAAGATATGGAACCACTACATTCGTGATATGGTGTAGAAGGGAGTTGTAAAGCTCAAATATGTTGGCACAAATGAGCAGGTCACAGATGTCTTGACCAAGCCTCTGTCTCATGTGAAGTTTGAGTACTTCTGAGACAAGCTTGGTGTTATCCAAAAGGACCTACATCGAAAGGGGGAGTGATGTCGATGATATTATGGTATCTCTACCAAAAGTAGGTAGCTCTATTAGGATTTTATATCCTAGGGAATCTTATGATTCCTAGGAAGATCCTGAAGGTCCGGTAAGGATGGTCTGTCAAGGTACCTGTGCATGTATATGCTAGTTTTGGTCAATAGTGGCATCTTTGTTAGGATTTTATATCCTAAGGAATATTATGATCCCTAGGAATATCTCGAAGGTCCAGTAAGGACAGTCTATTAGAGTACCTATGCATGTATATGCCAGTTGTGGTCAGTAGTGGTAGATCCATTAGGATTTTATATCCTAGAGAATATTATGATTCCTAGGTAGATCCTGAAGGTCCGGTAAGGAAGGTCATTTAGAGTACCACTTAGTATCTTTTTAGGATTTTATATCCTAGGGAATCTTATGATTCCTAGGAATATATCAAAGGTCCGATAAGAATGGTCTGTCAAAGTACCAAAAATGTTGTTGTTGATGCACCTGCCTCATTCTATTGCCACATGTTGTTTATGATGTTGTTCCAGCTTCATGTTGTTGATGATGTCATTCCATATTTGTGATATTGATGTTGATGTTTAAGCTTCATGTTGATGATGATGATGTTACTCTAGCTCCATGCTGTAAACGATGATGATGTTACTCCAACTCCATGCTGTAAATGATGATGATGTTACTCCAGCTCCATGTTGTAAACGATGATGATGTTACTCCAACTCCATGCTGTAAATGATGATGATGTTACTCCAGCTCCATGTTGTAAACGATGATGATATTGATGATGATAAAAACTTTCAATGATTTATATATGTTCCAATCATTGTTCCATATGTTGATGATGATTTCCCTCTCATTTTCTTGATGATGTTGTATTGGGTCATGTCAGTAGAATACCTTTCTTGTTAAGGCGGAGTGTTGAAATATGGTAACTTCGAAGAATATTCTAATTATATTTAAGTTATTATTTTATAGATCAAATCCCCTTTTGTGGATTGATCAAGTTGGGCATTGTATAGGATTAAATCCCTTTTTGGGGATTGGTCAAACTACATTTGTATAGTGTTATTTGTATATTCGACCCCTAGTATTTATAAAGTGGTTTTAATCACTTCTAGGAGAAGTCAGACCCACAAAGTGAAGATACATAACCCTCATGCCTCCTCAACTTGTATTTATATGTGAGGATGGTGCATCATTTGAACACAATCACTCTCACTCTTCTAGTGCACATATCTTGAAGGAAGTTGCATTTGCAGGAGGAAGGAGAGGAGAGTCGCATGCTCAGCCTTGGTCTATCTTTGGTGTTTTGGTCTTAGTCTTGGCATTGTATTGGCAATCTATTATTGCGGAAGTTTTTTCTGGGTTTTCTCCCCCATGAGGGTTTCTCAGGATAAAATGTTGTGTACCTTGTGATTGTGTTTCTTTCATTGATCCTCTTTATGATATTGTTTTGTAAATGCATTGAATTCTCATGTAATTTGGAAATAACCTAATAATAATAGTAAAAACTTAACACTGGGAAAATCCATCAATTTCCTTTTGATTTCATCATAAACATAACTAACCTTTGATACCATACAACAAAACTCACTCCATCATACAATTTTATATCCAAAATTATTCTTAACACATAACAATTCAGAAATATATGTATACACAAATATTCTAAAGGAATACCACAAATTAACATATAATTACACAATATAACAACAAATAAACATGGAACTTATCTTTTATGAAGACACTAACTAGCCACAAACCTTCGACATTCCTCCAATACATAGACCACACTGCTCATAATATCTCAGCAATGAGTCACCCCCGAGTTGGGGCTATCACTCCACAAGGGAAAAGGGCCACTTAATACAACTATGGTCCATAGTGTTATTACTGAAATTTCATCCACAACATTGCACGCAAATGGTTACATAAATATAGCAATGTCAACAACAATTAGGTCACCTGCAACACTAAAATACATTTCAAAAGGAAAAAACTATACAATTGGGAAAAAAATGACATGTGCGAATTCACCAAAGGAAGCGTGAGAACAATGTGCGGGCCAACAAATCCCTCAGAGTGCACAATGCTCCAAATGTGTGAATGTGTATGAGAAAATCCATGCACTCCTATGAACAATGCATTTATGGTTCTTGTCACCCCCCCAACCACTTATGGACCAGCTCCCAACTTGATTTGACCTCCATATCTAAGAGAAATCCGAATGGGATCTAGTCAAGGACCAAAGCGTGCCCTAAAAGGCCCCTTGTTCACACAAAGAACCAATTACATTTTTCCTTGAAGAAATGATATAAATGAAAGCCATGGATGCACTAAGAAACCAATATCTTCATAGTATTGTTATGCTGCCTCAATTCTCCCTTGAGAATCCTCTTTTCTCATAGGATTATTCAAGCATCATTGCAATAGGCCATTCCACTCACCTCTTGAGGGAATAGGCATTGGTTTTCTTCATCATTTTCCATTTTTCTTCCATTGTAAGAAGATTGCTCCATTAGGGAACTCAATATCCCTCCCGAGGAGGAAGAGGAGACTCATAAGTCATCATCTTTCTCTGTTATCACTCCAAGAGTCACTCGAGGTTGCAAATCAAGTGATCTTGGTAACTTAATCAAATGTGTAAATAAGGGTATAAATTGGATCAAATTGAATGACTTGATATGATCTCACTCACTCCAGACACATATGAATACACTCAGACAGATAAGGCTTTCAACTATACTTGTTCAAAAGGTTTATATAAATATGTAAATGATGAATAATACTTATTATACCAGCAAAAACATACATATAGAAGCATACATGAATGGCCAACTATAACAGGTGAGACTACTTGTAATTCTAGTTTATCAATGCAAAGATAAGATGACAGTTATCATTCATTAGATAAACATGGAAAACATGAATACAATATTCACCCACGGGTATAGAAAATAAAGAAGATGAAGGTCTGAACATCTACAACAAAAGGATATTATATTCCAATATTTACTCAAAAAGGTATTTCATACAAAAGCTTAATCAAGTCTCCAAAGTCGAACCATTTACAATGTAGCTTCGATGGGATTAAATAGCCTTACAAATTAACTAAGATCCTCAAAGTATGGATTGAATGCCTACATAATTTCTTGATCTAATCTATTACAAAATCTTAGGATCTAGATCCTATTTTCATGGAATCAAATCTACATCCTAACTAAGTCTTCGACAACTCCACATGCTTGTTGGAGGATGAAAGTCATCTTCTATAGTCTTCAATAACAATTAAACTTTGAGTCACCTTATTATTTGACCAAGAAGGAATTGAAATGTGACTTGACCTCTTACTCATTGAAGGTCAATTGGTTTGTAGCGCGATACATGAAAAATAGCTGACAAGTGATGCAAACTTCGGTAGGAAACTGCTTTGGCCAAAATACTTGAAAATTTTCTTGAACCTTGAATTGAAGGCTAAGAGCTTAGTTTATCTTGAACCCATAAAATTGCATTTTACTGATATTAATGGTATTACTTAGACTTCATACCATTATATTTGCATTTACACCTCCCTCTCACAATGTAGCCTTCATATACATCCATAAGACTTCAAATTTATAAAACAAGTACAAGAACTTGTGAGAATGTGATGCATATAAATTTTCCAATGTACCATTGATAAAAGAGGTCTGATAACTTGTGTTTTCAAGTGAACTCTATCATACCCTTAAGTAAGGAGCCAAAACAAGGTATGAGCAAATATAAATGATGAAGGTCTTGAAGGTTGCATTGATAGCCTGCACTCTGTGTAGCACTGTCCTTGCAAGTGTTCTAATTGTAATCTTCAAACTCCCACATACTTGTCTTATGTTCTTGAGAACCAAAACTGAGAGCTATATGTATATAGGAAAAAATAAATATATATCCTCTGTTCAATAACCTTTCAACCAGAATATGAACAATGTAGACTTGGAATATGACATGTTCATCATAAGAAAGAAAAATTTAATCACAAAATTGGTCATACACTCCTATCCATCAATCATCTTGTTTGGAGGAACTTGGTGAAGTTGTTTCTTCTAGAAAAATAGCCAAGTTCTTCTTACTCGACATAGTGTTTTCCACATTGATATTCTCAGCCAATTTTCTATTAGCTACCCTTAAGATAATGTTTTGTTTATACATATTGACCAACTTAACCAACTTATTTCTTTGTGTACCTTTCCTTCTGATAATTTTCCTCAACTTAGTGCATTCATCAGCTAGCTCTCCCATCTGAGTGGCAAGGCGACTGCTCAGGGTAGTGTTCTTTTGCTTCATAATTTGATTCTTTTCCTCGAGGATCTTGATCTCTACCTGGGATTCTAGTAGCTTGTCCTCCTTCTTCTTTGATGAAAAGGTTTCAGGGGATGAATGTAAAGGCTTAGAAGTTGACTCTCTTAGTTGAAAAATGGCTTCCAGGGCCTCCTTCTGAAGAGGGGATACCTTTAACTTAGGCAACTTAATTCAGTGCTTTACAAGTTCCATCTCTTGTTGAGACTATTCTGCAAATGCAAGTTTGTTTCTTAAAGACCTCCTAAGGGAAGGTGCAACTATTTTGACTTCAATTATTTTGAGGTCATCATCCACTTCCATGGTCGAAGGTTCAATAGGGATATCTAACTTCTCTTCACAAAACATTTGTTTTTGAGTGTCCTCTATCAACTCAAGCTTCCTATAAGAAGATATCCTCAAGACTGGTGGAACAATCTTAACTTGAACACTATGAACATTTTTATCAGTTTCTATTGGAGGGAGTTCAATAGGGAGTTCTGGTTCTTCTTCAGTAACAACTTCTTTACCTTTTCCCCTTTCTTTATTTCTCATAGAAGCTCTAACAGGTGGAGAATTCTGAGATATAAGAGCTTGGGAAGACTATGGTTCTTCTGATGGGGATTCAAAGGAAGGCATTGAAGGCTTCTTTCTAGGACTCTTAGGTTTTGAAAAGGAAGAAGGAATGTCAATTTGGTAGTTGGAAACAAACAAGAAAGTAGGCCAGAATTTGCATTATTTCTTCAACTATTCAGTGACTATCAACTTGATTAGGGCATGGTGGAAGATGGGATTTTCTATTTTATAAGGTTTCTTCTAATCTAGCAAGATCATCCTTTGAATACTTATAAAGAGAAAGTATTCTAAATCGATTTCTCTTTTCCTAGTAAAATGTAGAAGTAACTTAAAATGATACTGCAAAATCTTGTTGTATCTCGCTTCACAAGTGAAATACCTTTGTATGATGAGAAGAAGCTTATCATATGCTTCCAACAGCCACTGTTTGGGTATCCCTTTGATTAAGTTCTCTCCCTTATGCTCTGGTTTCAACATATATTGACACCAATCTTCCTTTTCTAGCTTCCTAGCTTTGAACCGTTGTCACCGGTCCTATGTATCTTTGTCACCTCTGCTATCAGGTCCACTATCAAATTAATGTCCATAGGGACAAATGGGGTCTTCCCCTCCTTGAAATTCCTTACAAAGTTATGAATGACCTCCAAATGGTGGCCATCCAACTTTTGGAAAAACCTCAGACACCCCAAACGCTTGAATGCATCCAAGTGATCGGGATTTTTCTCGATCAAACTGATGCATGTGGGTTCAAATATGTAGAAATACCCCAACCTATTTCTAGGTGTATCAGCTTTAGGATCCATCTGCAGAGGATCGAGTTCCTGTAACACTTTTGGAGACAAAGAGTGAATTTACAGGAGAAAAATAAATATGAGTGCTTCACATGCAAACACTTCCAGAGAAAATGTGAAATAGATAGCTAGCTAAGTGATTCGGTGGGAAATTTAAACTAGCGTTGAACTGTTATGATCCTTCAAATCATTCACTGAAGTGATCTCAACAAGTTCATGAATAAAAATTATGAAATAGAGCTTTGCACGGAAGTTTGGAGCGTGTCGAGTGTTAAAATGATGATGTGCGCTAACAACTTGGAAATTTGTAGTGTCGATTGTGTAAAACAAGTGCCAAATGCTGCAAACTCGTACTGGATGAGTAATTGAGATATTTTGAGTTAAAAAAACAATCAATTTAACAATTATGGATAATCATGACCAAAAAATACTTGTAGGATCACATGTTATACATGAAAATATTGTGACTCAAACTTTTCGAATGGATTTAGACATCTTCAATTAGGATAAAAAATATTCATAACCTCATAGTCGTTAGTGGAATTATTATCCTTAACTGACTAAAAACAAATGATAGACCCACTTGACAAGGTATTAAAGCTAAATAAAGACCTTACCTATCACCTAAGACTCAAAAAATTTAAAATTTATTTGGGAGATAACATCTCGCTCCTATTGGGGATGGAAACCTCCCAGTGAGATTCCAAGAACAAATGACCAGTTGCCTTTCCTGTAAAAAACTTGAAACTAAACTTTTAATCTAGTGTTCCATTGGACATGGAGTTATTTATGAAACAAAACTAAAAATAAAACTATGAAATGATATTTACAAGTGGAAAAAGGATTTGAAAGCCTTAGTTAAAATAGATTTTGAGAAAATGCCCATTGACTGGGACACAAAATACCTCATCACTTTCCAGGTTCTGTAAGAGGAAAGTATTATTCTACAACACTTGAGAGATGATTAAAGGACTAGTCCACAAAGTGTCAAATTTCCCATGCTTCCCCTTATCCTGTTTGTAATCATCCCACTTCAAAACAAGATCCCATGTTTGGAAAATATCTTCTTTATCCTTATTGTCAAAGATTTCTTTCATATTCTTATGATATAACTTTGTCTTCTCAATTAACTGTTCCCTTAGCTGTTGAACTTCAACAAGATGAAGAATCATTCTAACCAAATCATTTGGTTCCCCTTTTACTTCTTGGAAAAACTTTGCAACAGGTAATGCAAGTTAGATAGGGAAAATGGATTTAGTGCCATACACTAACTTGAATGGAGAAGTAAAAATGGACGTCTTATTTGTCACTCTATCAGCCCAAAGTGCAAATTTTAACTTAGAATCCCAACTCCTTTGGTTTTTTTCGAGCAACTTTCTAATAATCCTCAATAGGATTTTTTTTTATGATTTAGCAAGGCCATTACCTTGAGTATAGTAAGTAGTTGAGTAAACAAGTTGAATACCCATGTCACCACATAACTTCACCAAAGCATCAACTTTAAAAGCATTTTCCTTATCAGTAGCAAGTCTCTTAGGGAAACCAAATATAGCAAAAATATGATCATTCAAAAATTTTATGATTGTAGAATGAGTGGCATTTCTGGTAGGAATAGCCTCAATCCATTTTGTAAAGTAATCAGTTGCTACCAGAATCCACCTATGTTGGCCACTTGAATATGGATGCATCTCTCGCATGAATTCCAACCCCCATTTTTGGAAGGGTCCAATGACTGCAGTAGGCTTCAATGGGAGAGATTTTAGATGTTGTTTTCTATTGAACCTTTGGATATTGTCACATGTCTTTACATAAGAGAAAATTCATAAAATAAATATGGCCAATAGTAACTAGCCCTCAAAACATTATGGGATGTGGTTTTCCAATAGTGATGGTCACCACAATTGCTTTTATGAAATTGATGCATAAACTGAATTGATTCTTCCTTATCAAGGCATCTCAACAATATCCCAGAGGGGTCTTTCCAATAGAGTATATTTTCATTGATACAAAACTTGATTTCCTCTAGTTTTAGTGCTCTCACCTGTCTTTGATTCATCTCTATAGGGGCTGCAAGGTTTTGCAAAAAATATACTATACTATTGTACCATTCACAAGGAGACAAGTGGGTTGAAACTGGTTGATCATGACTGTACCTTTCAACTGATATTTTAGATTGGGCATCCTATGCATTTATGCTAATGAAATTAATACTCAGCAACTCACAATTTTCTTCAGAAAGGAGGTTTTCCAAACCCTGACCCTTTATAGATTTGGTTGGCTTAATATCAATGTCAAACTCAATGAGTTTGGAAATCCACTTGGCTCTTTTCCCATCTATATCCATTTATATTAGTACATCTCTGACTGAACTAGATGGTACATAAGCTATAAATTTTGCATGCAAGATATAGATTCTAAAATCCTTAAGTGACTTTATCAAAGCATAATCTTGTTTTTCAATGGGATCATACTTTACCTCAGCATCTCTTAATCTCTTGCTAAAGAATGCTATGAGTTTTTCATGCCCTTGATCATTTCTCTAAAATAGTATTGTTGTAATTGTGTCATTAGATGAAAATGAAAAGATGTATAATTATTTACAATAGTCTAGGTTGATCAAAGTAGGAGTTGACATAAGAGATTTCTTAATAGCTTCAAAAGAATCCCTTGCTACATCAGTCCACTTAAATTATGAATCCTTCCATAGCATACCAGTGATGTGTTTAATCAATTCTGCAAAATTAGGAATAAATCTCCTAATGAAGTTAATATTTCCAAGAAATGATTGAATACCTTTCTGATGCAGGAGCATCTCAAGCGAGCCAGCGCGGAGGAAAAAGACAGCTGGAAAAGCACCCAACGCATTTTTTGAGAATGTTTTCGAACCTTAAATGAAGGCGCACTTGTAAAATGTAAATGGACCTTAAGCGGTTCACTCTCGTCCTTAGTAGGTAGAAGGAATTTAGAGTAGTTAATGTAGGTAGATAGAATTGAATGTGTATATTAGACAGTTTTAGAGTGCAAGAGGGAAACGAGATATAGACACCCTCATTGTGTATTGTAACATAAGAGTGAAGAGCAAGAGCACACAGAGCTGAGAAGGGAGAACTGTAATTTTGAAGACACCCATGTATAGAGATTTGAATTAATAAGAAAAGAACTTTGATTCAAATTCATGGCATTGTGTTGGTTCTCCGTGTATGTATGCTAAATGTTATGATCATGATTATTTTACTCTTTCTATGGTACATTTTCTTTTATGCTATGTATGAATTATTTCTTGTTTAATGTCTAAAATCAGAGAGAGAGAGAGAGTAAGGGAAATGAGTTTCGATTGTTTCTCCATCTGAGCAAGAGTTCCTGCAAGGAGTGCAGTTGAATTGTCCACAATGAGTGAATTGACAGAGGGTTTAGAGGTTTGTCTCTGAGAGCTCAGATAGGGTATCTTTTGTTCTCATTCACTCAGAAGTGCAGCTAGGAATAGGATCCATGCAAGGAGTGTGCAGACTGAGTAAAGTCTTAGAATCGCAGACCTGAGCGAAGTATTGAGAGACTGTTGTTGCAGGTGTGCACAGAGTCGAAGGATTTCAACACTTGAAAGTGCTTGAAAGTCTACCGCAAGGAGTGCATGCAAGGTTTTTCTGAAAGACATGAAGCCAAGTACCTTGAAAGTTTGAAGGAAGGCGTAGCGACGTCGGACCATAGGAGGACAAGTTTCACGGAGAGAGATACTTTGTTTAGTTGGTACAAAGGTTCTTAGAGGAAGAACGGATGATCAAAATTCTCTGAGGAGAATTCACGAAGTCCCACGAGTCGTTAGATCTCACAGAGTAGCAGGGGAGACATGAGGATTATTTAAAAGGCACAAGCTTAGAAGAGACAGATCCATTGATCCAAGTCAGTCAAGGACCATTGGATCACTTGTGAAATCACCTATCGGGATTTCATGAGTAGAAGGGTCGAAAACTTGATATCAAAGTTCACGAAATCACGAAGCCGTGAAGGATCGATAGGATTGTGTGGGACCATAGGAGCCAACAAGGTGGACATGTGGCACACTATCGATGTAGAAGTCAACTGTGTTGACCACTTCAGAGTTTCGTAAGTCGAAGCCCCGAAACGGCGAGAAGTCTAGTTGTGGGAACAACGTCGAGAAACATGTCGGATTCTGACATCTTGGGATTTCAGAGAATAGAATATCAGGATTTCAGGGTTCATGGGAAGAATTGTATGTCATTACAACTCGCGAATTCACGAAAGCCGACAAGTCGAAGTGATATCGAAGTTTCAAAGTTTCAGGATTCGGGGTCTAAGAGACAAGACACTCGACTGCAGGATTCGTGTTATCATGAATTCTAATTCCCCGAAGCGTGAGGGAGGAATCCCACGAGGATTTGTTGTGGGTGTATATTTTCCAAAAGGAAAATAGAAGAGCCGTTTTAGAGTTCTTCAGGCCAAGGAGAGAAGAACGATTCTATGTACTTGACCTTCCGACCCGCAGGTTGAAGGAGGGGTTGCATCAGGTCTGGTATCAGAGACCAGAAAGGTTCTTTTCTTTTCATAGAAGAGAAAATGATAATTCACCATGTCGCCAAGGAGAAGGGATAGGCAAACACCCGATCCACCAGAGGATAGGGAAATACCGTGAAGAAGAGGTAGGCAGATAACTGATCCATCCATGGAGAGAGAGATGCATGATTTATAGGCTAGACTCGAAGACATGGAGACAACATAGAGGTGTACAGTCAGTTATAGGGATCTTAGTGATTCCGAAAGTGAAATCGAGGCTGAACATGAAGAAGAAGTTACAGCCAAATATGCAACAAACAAATGTTTGATTAGAGCTATTGCAAGAATGGGTGCAAGAGAGAAAATGGACATTCCAGTTCATGAGGGAAAATTGGATGCAGAGGAGCTTCTAGACTGGATTAGAGCTATGGACACATATTTTGACTATGAAGATGTCAAAGAGGACAAGAAGGTCAAACATGTTGTCACGAGATTAAAAGGACATGCAACATTGTGGTGGGATGAACTACAAGCTGACAGACGCTGCAAGGGCAAGCAAAAGATCAAGAGTTGGGATAAAATGATCGCGAAGATGAAGGCAAAATTCATCCCCAGGGATTATCAAATTACTCTGTTCAGGAGAATGCACAACCTGAGACAGAAGCTGATGATAGTGAAAGAATACATTGAAGAATTCTACAAGCTGAACATCAGGGTAGGTCATCGAGAAAGCGATGATGAGAAAGTTTCTAGATACATGAATGGCCTGAGATATGACATCCAGGATGAGATGAGCATGGTAACCATATGAACGGTGGAAGATTCTTATCAGATGGCTCTAAAGGCTGAAGAGAAGCTGAGCCGAAAGCAGGGTCAAAGAGGCCGAGGAAGAAGTCAGCCCATAGGCAAATCAATTGCCAAGGATAAAAACCAGAATCCCAAGGAGGACTGGAAGAAACCTCAGACTTGAAATCAGAGAGGTGGAACCTCACAGCGAGGAAAACATACCGAACAGAGAGGAGAGTATGCCGATAATAATGTTTTTCCTCGTACTAGAGGTAGAGGAAGAGGAAGAGGTGGAGTAATAACATGCTTCACATGTGGAAAGAATGGGCACAAGTCTTACAAGTGTCCAGATAAAAAGAAAGAGAATGGTGAAACTCACATCGCTGAAGCACAAAGGTGAGATGTTGAGGCAGAAGATGCTAAAGGCGGAAGATTGTTGATGATGCGAAAATCTCTTTTGACACCAGAGAAGGAGGTGGAGAGTTCAGTCCAAAGAAACAAACCTTTCCAGATTGCTTGCAAGACCAGGGACAGGGTATGCAAGGTCATTGTGGACAGTGGTAGCATAGATAATCTCATTTCTACAGAGATGGTAGATAAATTGGAGCTGGAGATGATTGATCATCCAAGCCCATACAGAGTTTTGTGGCTACAAAAAGGACATCAGGTAACTATCACTAAACAATGTTTAGTTGAATTTAAGATAGGAGGATATAATGATAAGATATTATGTGATGTTATTCCTATGGATTTTTGTCATCTATTGCTGGGTAGACCATGGAAATATGTCAGAAATGTGATTCATGATGGGAGGATGAACACATACACCCTAGAGAAGAATGGGAGAACTCACATGTTGCTTCCAATAAAATATAAGGAGCTAAAGCCTGAAGTAAGCAACACTGTACTTCTCATGAGTGGGAAGGAACTTCTTACAGAGGTTAAGAAGAAGGAGGAACCGCAATTCATTATGGTCAGGAAACTGAAGATTGTTTTGACCAGCACAAGGGTAGATGATTTACTAGAAGAGATTCAGGAACTGCTGGAAGAGTTCGTTGACATAGTAGTGGACGAACTACCTCGTTCGTTGCCACCGATCGGAAGTGTGAGTTATCATATTGATTTCATACCAAGAGCCAGTTTACCAAACAAATCCACGTATAGATTGATGCCGCAGGAGAATGAAGAGGTCAAAAGACAATTCTAGGATTTGTTGGACAAAGGTTTGATCAAAGAAAGCTTGAGTCCGTGTGTTGTTCCAACAGTACTTAGTCCGAAGAAAGACAAAAGCTGGAGGATGTGTACTGACTCCAGGGTGATCAACAAGATAACCATCAGGTACAAGTTTCCATTGCCAAGGATGGATGATCTGATGGATTTCTTGAGTGGAGCAAAATTCTTTTCAAAGATTGATTTGAAAAGAGGTTATCATCAAATCCGCATGAGAGAAGGTGACGAGTGGAAGAGAGCCTTCAAAACCAATGAAGGGTTGTATGAATGGCTTGTTATGCTGTTTGTCTTAACAAACACACCGAGTACCTTCATGAGGTTGATGAACGAAGTCCTAAAGGAGTTCATTGGAAAACTTGTCATCGTATATTTGGATGACATACTGATTTTCAGTAAAACAGTGGCCGAGCATCTGAAACATTTGGCTACAGTGATGCAGAGGCTAC
Organism: Picea sitchensis; assembly: GCA_010110895.2. Lineage (NCBI taxonomy): Eukaryota > Viridiplantae > Streptophyta > Pinopsida > Pinales > Pinaceae > Picea > Picea sitchensis. The sequence goes on along the minus strand of SNQJ01S0023325.1, from coordinate 39,724 downwards.
AACAGGAGAAGTATTTGATAAATATAAAGAAATCTTCATTCATGAAGATGAAGCTCATTTATTTGGGGTTTTTTATTTCTATAGATAAATTGAGGATGGATCCAGATAAGGTGGAAGTAATAAAAAAGTGGCCATCACCGAAGAATATCTTTGAAGTGAGAAATTTTCATGGATTGGCTAGTTTATACCGAAAATTCATTAGAAATTTCAATGGGATTAGTGCACTGATTATGGACACAGTGAAGAAGAGACATAAATCTTTTCACTGGATAGAATAAGTTGAAGAGAGTTTTAATCTGTTGAAGAGGAAGATTAGGGAACTACCAGTTTTGGTGTTGACGGATTTCCAAAAGACATTTCAAGTGAAATGAGATGCAAGTGGATTTGCAATAGGGGCAGTCTTGAGTCAGGAAGACAGTCCAATAGCATACTTTAGTGAGAAGATGAATGAAGAGAAAGTGAAGTACTCCACTTATGAAAAGGAGTTTTATGCCATCATTCAGGCATTGAAAAAATGGAGACATTACTTGATCGCGAAGGAGTTTGTCTTATACAGTGACAATCATGCATTGCAGTTTGTGACTCAACATGAGAAGTTGAATTAGAGACATGTTAAATGGGTTGAGTATATGAAAAATTTCACTTTGTGATTAAACATATTTCTGGTACTGCTAACAAAGTCGTTGATGGTTTGAGCCAGAAGTGTTTTCTATTGCAGGAGTTCAGAGTCAAAACGTTGGGTTTGATGATCTCAGGAACATGTACATAAATGATCCATATTTTAAAGGAGTGTATGAAGTAGCTGAGAATCCAATTCTCAGAGATAGAAGCCAATGGACATAATACATGATCCAGGAAGGATTACTGTTTAAAAGTAATTAGCTGTGTATTTTGAAATGCTCCATGAGAGAGAATTTGTTGAAGGAGAAACACAATGGAGGATTGGCAGGGCACTTTGGTCATGACAAAACATTTGCAAAGTTGAATGAGTCATATTTTTGGCCGGGAATGCGAGCAGACGTTAATAGATTCGTGGACAGATGTAGAATTTTCCAGCATTCGAAAGGAAGGAGACAAAATGTTAGATTTTATCAACCATTGCCCATACCTGAGAAGTCGTGGGATGCAATTAGCATGGATTTCATATTGGGGTTGCCATGAACACAAAGAGGATTTGAATCAATATTTTTAGTGGTGGATAGATTTTCCAAGATGGCACACTTCATTCCATGTTAGAAGACTAGTGACGCAACTCACATTACAAATATTTTTTTCAAAGAAGTCATTTGACTTCACGGCTTTCCAACGAGCATAGTTTCGGATCGAGACACTAAGTTCATAGGACACTTTTGGAGGATGTTATGGAAGAAGCTCGGAACTAACTTGTAATTTAGTTTGGCTTATCATCCTCAGACGGATGGACAGACAGAAGTGGTAAACAGAAGTCTGGGAGACTTACTGAGAAGCTTGGTGATAGAACACCATATCCAGTGGGACAACATATTACCACAGGCGAAATTTGCTTATAACAACTCAGTTAACAGAAGCACATGGAAGAGTCCATTTTAGATTGTCTATGGCATGCAGCCGAGAGGAATTTCTGAATTGAGAGATTTAGAACAAAATGCAACTAGGAGCGCTAGTGCAAAATATTTCGCAGAGGCGATGAAGGAACTTCACAGTCGAGTGAAGAAGCGTTTACAGAATTCAAACCAAGAATATAAGAACAAAATAGATCAACACAAGAGACAACTTCAATTTTAGGTTGGTGATTTGGTTCTGGTACATTTGAGAAAGGAAAGGTTCCCAAGAGGAACATATAATAAATTAAAGATGAAGAAAATTGGACCATGTAAGGTCTTAAAGAATTTTTGGGCAAATGCTTATGAGATTGAATTACCCGATGGGATCGGCATTTCTCTGATATTCAATATCTCATATTTGTACCCATATAAAGCTAAGGAAGCAGGGACAGAAAATGAACAACCAGTGATCCAGTGGACAAAGCAGATGCCAGTTGCATAAAAGCCGCAGATGGAGCGCATACTGGACAAAAGATTGAGTAAAAAGACTAGGAGAAAGTAATACTTTGAATATTTGGTCAAGTGGAGAGGCCATCCAGTTGAATATGCCAGCTGGGAGAATGAAGCTGAGATACAGAAGCATGGACAAACCATGCACAAGCTCATGGACAGGAGCCCATGAAAATTTTCAAGCGAAGGAGTATGATGTAGGAGCATCTCAAGCGAGCCAACGCGGAGGCAAAAGACAGCTGGAAAAGCACCCAGTGCATTTTTTGAGAATGTTTTAGAACCTTAAATGAAATAATTAAATGAAGGCGCACTTGTAAAACGTAAACGTACCTTGAGCGATTCTCTCTCATCCTTAGTAGGTAGAAGGCATTTAAAGTAGTTAATACAGGTAGATAGAATTGAATGTGTAGATTAGACAGTTTTAGAGCGCAAGAGGGAAATGAGATATAGACACCCTCATTGTGTATTGTAACATAAGCATGAAGAGAAAGAGAAAACATAGCTGAGAAGGGAGAACTGTAATTTTGAAGACACCCATGTATAGATATTTGAATTAATAAGAAAAGAACTTTGATTCAAATTCATGGCGTTGTGTTGGTTCTCCGTGTATGTATGCTAAATGTTATGCTCATGATTATTTTACTCTTTATGTGGTACATTTTATTTTATGCTATGTATGAATGATTTCTTGTTTAATGTCTGAAATCAGAGAGAGAGAGAGAGTAAGGGAAATGAGTTTCAATTGTTTCTCCATTTGAGAAAGAGTTCCTACAAGGAGTGCAGTTGAATTGTTCGCAAGGAGTGCATTGACAGAGGGTTTAGAGGTTTGTCTCTGAGAGCTCAGATAGGGTAGCTTTTGTTCTCATTCACTCAGAAGTGAAGCTAGGCACGAGAGACGTGCAAGGAGTGTGCAGGCCGAGTAAAGTCTCAGGATCACAGACCTAAGCGAATTATTGAGAGACTGTTGTTGCAGGTGTGTGCAGAGTCGAAGGATTTCAACACTTGAAATTTCTTGAAAGTCTACCGCAAGGAGTGTGTGGAAGGGATTTCTGAAAGGCACGAAGCCAAGTACCTTGAAATTTTTAAGGAAGGCGTAGTGACGTCGGAACGCAGGAGGACGAGCTTTTCAGAGAGAGATACTTTGTTTATTTGGTGCAGAGGTTCTTAGAGGAAGAACGGACGATCGAAATTCTCTGAGGAGAATTCGTGAAGTCCCGCGAGTCGTCAGATCTAGCAGAGTAGTAGGGGAGATACTAGGATTATTTAAAAGGTGCAATCTCAGAAGAGACAGAGCCATTTATCCAAGTCATTCAGGGACTTTTGGATCACTTGTGAAATCACCTATCGAGATTTCATGAGTGGAAGGGTCGAAAACTTGATATCAAAGTTCACGAAATTGCAAAGTGTGAAGCCGTGAAGGATCAATAGGATTGTGTGGGACCATAGGAGCCAGCAAGGTGGAAAGGTGGCACACTATCAACGTAGAATTCAACTACGTTGACCACTTCAGAGTTTCGTAAGTTGAAGTCCTGAAATGGAGAGAAGTCTAGTTGTGGGGCTAGCGTCGAGAAACATGTAAGAGTCTGACATCTCAATATTTTGGAGAATAGAATATCGGGATTTCAGGGTTCGTGGGCAGAATTGTATGTCATCACAACTCGCGAACTCGTGAAAGATGACAAGTCGGAGTGATATCCGAGATTTGGAGTTTCAGGATTCGGGGCCTGAGTGACAAGACACTTGACTACAGGATTCGCGATATCACGAAGTCTAATTCCCCAAAGCGTGAGGGAGGAATCCCATGAGGATTTGTTGTGGGTGCATATTTTCCAAAAGAAAAATAGAAGAGTCATTTTAGAGTTCTTCGAGACAAGGAGAGAAGAATGATCCTGTGTACGTGACCTTCCGATTTGTGGGTTGAAGGAGGGGTTGCGTCACTTTCTTATATCTAGGAATAGATATCTTCTGAATAGATTCTACTCTTGCAGGGTCAATATTTTCTCCTTCAGCAGTCACTATTTTCCCCAAAATCTGACCTTCTTTCAATGCAAACTAAGATTTCTTTGGATTGAGTGAAATCCCATACCTTCTGCACTTCAAGAACGTCTTCTTCAAATGTTGCAAATTCTCTTTATGGATGTGAGAAAACACTGTTAAATCATACAAATATATCAAAACGAACTTATCTTTCTCACCTACAAAAGCAATGTCCATGGCCCTATGAAATGTGTCCCCAACATTCATAATCCCAAAGGGCATCTTGGCATACATGAAAGTACCCCAAGGAATTGTGAAGTTTGTCTTTTCTCTATCATCCAGATGTATTGAGATTTGGTTGTATCCTGAAAAACCATCAATAAAAGACATGAAACTAGCTCCAAACACTCTTTTAAAGATATTCTCCATCTTCGGCAAAGGGTAGTTATATTTCTTAGAACACTTGTTCAAGTTCCTGAAGTCAACACATAACCTAATTTCCCCATTCTTCTTCCTAACAAGAACTAAATTAGAAACCCACTCAGAATATCTTAGTGGAATGATAATTTGGGCATTCAATAACTTTTTAATTTCCTTTTCCATTATAGGTAGAAGAAGAGGTCTAATAGATCTTAGTTTTTTTTTTAATGGAGTGGCTTATTTCTTCAAAGGGATTCTATGCACGATCACTTGAGTGTCATAGGTTTTTAAGTCATTTAACTCCCATGAAAAAATGTCTGAAAATTCTTTCATCAGGCTGCCATAATTAGATCTCTTCTTTGCAGTCATTTGTGTGGGCAAATTTATAGTTTTGGGGAATTGTTCGTGTCCTAAATTGTACTTAAAGATAGAAGGGTCTTCTTCTTTCTTATTAGGTTTCAAAGGCACATCATTTTGGTCAAAGAGTTTCTGAAGTGGTACTAATCCTCTTGGGATTTGATCATTAGGGAGATGAATAATATCATGGCATCCAATTTTGTTTCTCAATCTAGGATTTTTTACCTTTCTGTCGTTTTTATTTCCTAGATCAATATGGAGAGAAAAAAATTCATCTATAACTCCCAGAAATCTAACCAATTCCTCATCATCCTCAAACAATTTCCAAAACTTCACATTGTCTCGCAATGAAGGTCTATATTTCACTTGAATTTCATAGTTAATCTTTGTTGGGAATGGTGGATTAAAGGTACTAGATGAAACATCTAATGAATCAGAAAGTTCATTCATGGCTCTAGGAATATATGAAATATTGAATGCTAGAAAAGAATCAATGAGATTCCATACCTCATCTCTATATGCCTTAAGCCTGATATGTTTGGGTTGAAAAGTGTTCTTGATTTGTTGAATTATCAGATCAACATCTCCATATGCCTTCAACCCATGAATATTCATGTCCTTAGCACCATTTAATACCAAGACTAAGGCTACATATTCTGCTATGTTATTTGTCACCTTAAAATCCAGCTTGAAAGACAAATGAATTGTTTCTTTGGAAGGTGAAACAAAAACAACACCTGCTCCTGCATATTCTCTTGAACAAGAGCCATCGATGAACATACTCCATATAGGAGTTCTTTCCACCTCTGAAGATTGGAAATTAGGATTTTTGAGTTGTAAAGTGGATGACTGAGAATCATCAATCTGAAGTATAAAAGATCCCAAAACTATATCTACTGAGTATATTGGATGATTTGTAGGCTCCTTCTCATCACTGACAATATAGGATAATTGTGCTTCCCTATACAACCTCTTTTGTTCCCCTCCAAAGACTTGGACAGTTGCATAAGAAAGGAATTTTGTAAGGTGCCTCCTAGACTTTTTATCCATGATCTAGATAAGAGCATACCAAATTTTTGTGGCACATCATCTACCACAATGTCCATTACCAAGATCCTCATAGGTAACTGAGATAAGGAAACTGCTAGATATTTAAAGCCAAGGCACTTAACCTCCCTAGAATTGAATGAGAATAAATCATGATAAGATTTGGTAATTTCTAAACCCAACTTATCCATGACTTATTTTGGCATAATATTATGAAAAGCTCATGTGTCTAAAAGGAAATTATGCAAAATTTTATCATGGATATTCAAGGAAACATTAAAAGGTGGAGAGGTTTCCTCACCATATTCAACCATTGGGATAAGGAAAAAAGTAGGCTTCTCATCTTGGAGGTTTACAACATCAGCAACAACTGACATGGATTTAGGCTCAAGGGCTTTGAGGGTGGTTTGTTTGAAGGTGGTCATTCTTAATTAATTCCATGAGTGGTATGGTAATCTTAACCTTTTGAATTTCTGATTCAAATCTTAATGAAAAATAAACTTTTTTAGGGTTTCTTACCTCATGCAGAGGATCCTTAAGAAATACTTGATCCTTTGTTTGAGCCTGATATTTGTTTGGTTGTTGTTTTGCAGGGGCAACAATGTTTTTGGGAGGATATTGCACATCTTGAGTACTATTATTTTGTTTAGATCTCAAATAGTACTTATTCTGATGATCAGCTTGAAAAACAGTTTGTTGACTAATAAAGGCTTGCTTATAAGCAGTTTGTGTCAAGAAAGATGCATCACCTTTATCCACCAAACAACAAATCTCATTATCTTCTTCTGACTGATCCTCCTCCATTACAGTTTTCTAAAAAGGGGCTTTAATTATCTAATCCTCATTAGCATTTCTATTGCTTTGTAAAATCTGAGCTTGCTCATTATTTCTTCTATAAGGATTTGTATTTTGAGGAATAAAAGCATTAGGAGCTTTACCCTTTCTAGGCTGCTTGTTTTCAAGCTTCAATTTGGAAAATTCAAAAGTGAAATATTCTATCATCTTAGCCATCTTCTCATTATTTGGATCAACACTTGATGATGAGGCTTATATTTTTTGTTTCCTTCTATCAACTCTACCTTTCAAATTTTATGCAACAAGGATGTTAGATTCCACTTCAAGTGTTGCATCCTGCATATTATCCAATGTAACAAATCTCCTTTCTCTTAACAAAAAAAAAAAATCAAAATCAAAGGCACTAGCATATGTGATTTTTGCAAATGTAGAAGTAGTCTTGATTTCAGTTGGGATATTGTTATACATCCGGTTAAATTTTTTGGTAAATTTTGACAGTGATTCACCACTTTTCCTTCTCAAGTTCCCAAAATCTATAATGTAGTAAAGAAAATCCTTCTTATCCCCCCATTGTTTTAAGAAAGTATCATCTAAAACTTCAATACATGTTATGGTTTCTGGTGTTAATTCTATAAACCATCTCCCGACTTCTCCATCTAAACTTTGGACAAACACTCTCATCCATACATCCTCCTATGTGATATTTAAGTTATCAACATAATTATAAAATAATTCAAGATGCTCTTCAGTTGTAACCTCTTCTATCCCTAAAAATTTAGGCATGTACTTTTGATAGTCTCTAGTAGACATTGCATTTAGAGGATTAGGAAGTACTAATGGTTCATATCTAGCAACTATGATTCTTTCCATTTTAGTAAGATTTTGAGGTACTGTTGCCATGGTAGTGGTAGATTTAGATGTACTATAAGTTTGGATAACTAGGGACTGAAATGAGGCTGATGTAGAGGATGAAGCTTAGTTGATGAGAGGAAAATGTATTTCTGGAATTGCAATGGAAGAAGGGAAATCATAAGCTCTATAGAATTCAGAAAATTACTTGGCAAGGTTTTCTTCTCCTTTTATAGACAATCCATGTAAGCCAAGCTCAACTATAGAAAGATTTGTATGAATGTAAGTTGAATTTTGTTTAGTTTCAAACTGAGAAGATTCTATAGATGATGAGAAAATGTCTTCTTCAAAAAATGGTGAACTACCTTCTTGAGTAAGATCAGGAGATCCTTGAACTTCTGAAACTACTTTTTAACTATCAGTCTTTGGATTATAGTTTCAACAAGTGTTGGTTTTATTAATAGATTTTCTGGAAAAGACAAGGAAGGATTTCTAGAGATACTTGAACTTGAATATCCCTTCTGTAATGCCTTTCCTTCTTTGATGATCCTTTTAGGATCAGATACTGGATCAGTTAGTGGTTGCTGAGGATTTTCTTGATTATGTGCCTTCTTAGGAGCCACAATGTACCAATGGAGTCTCCAAATAGAATATTACAACCAAACTAATACCCAACCTTTGTATATAATCAAAATATGGAACTATGTCATCTCCCAGGGAAGCTTTCTTCTCACTCCTCTCCCCGACAACGGTGCCAATTTGTTAGCACTCCAAGAGTCACTCTAGGTTGCAAATCAAGTGAGCTTGGTAACTTAATCAAATGTGTAAAAAAGGGTATAAACTGGATTAAATTGAATGACTTGATATGATCTCACTCACTCCAGACACATATGAATACACTCAGACAGATAAGGATTTAAACTATACTTGTTCATAAGGTTTATATAAATATGTAAATGATGAAGAATACTTATTATACCAGCAAAAACATACATACAAAAGCATACATGAATGGCTAGCTATAATAGGTATGAGTACTTTTAATTCTATTTTATTAATGCAAAGATAAGATGACAATTATCAGTCATTATATAAACATGTAAAACATGAATATAATATTCACCCATAGGTATAGAAAAGAAAAAATATGGAGGTCTGAACATCTACAAAAAAAGGATCTTATATTCCAATATGTACTCAAAAAGGTTTTTCATACAAAAGCTTAATCAAGTATCCAAAGTAGAACCATTTACAATGCTGGTCTTAAATAGACTTACAACTTAACTGAGATCCTCAAAGTATGGATCAAATATCTACATAATTGCTTGATATAATCTATTACAAAATCTTAGGATCTAGATCTTATTTTCATCGAATCAAGTCTACATCCTAAGTAAGTCTTCGACGGATCCACATGCTTGCTGGAGGATGAAAATCATCTTCTAGAGTCTTCAATAATAGCTGGACTTTGAGTCACCTTCTTCTTTGACCAAGAAGGAATTAAAATGTGACTTGACGTCTTACTCATTGAAGGTCAACTGGTTTGTAGCGCGATACATGAAAAATAGCTGACAAGCATTGCAAACTTTTGTAAGAAACTGCTTTGGCCAAAATACTTGAAAATTTGCTTGAACCCTGACTTGAAGGCTAGGATATTAGTTGATCCCAAAACACATTGTATTTTACTGATATTAATGGTATTACTTAGAATTCATACCATTATGTTTTCATTTACACCTCCCTCTCACAATGTAGCCTTCATATACATCCATAAGACTTCAAATTTATAAAACAAGTACAAGAACTTGTGAGAATCTAATGCATATAAATTTTCTAATGTACCACTGATAAAAGAGGTCTGATAACCCGTGTCTTCAAGTGAATCTTATCATACCCTTAAGTAAAGAACCAAAATAGGGTATGAGAAAATATAAATGATGAAGCTCCTGAAAGTTACATTGATAATCTGCACACTGTGTAGCCCTATCCTTGCAAGTGTTATGATTGTAATATTCAAACTCCCACATACTTGTCTTTTGTTCTTGAGAACCAAAACTGAGAGCTATATGTATGTAGGAAAAATGAAATATATATCCTATGTTCAATAACCTTTCAACCCGAATATGAACAATGTATATATGGAATATGACATGTTCATTGTAAGAAAGAAAAATTTAACTATAAAATTGGTAAGACACCCCTGTCCATAAATCATATTGTTTGGAGGAACTTGGTGAAGTTGTTTCTTCTAGAAAAATAGCCAAGTTCTTCTTACTCAACATAGTCTTTGCCAAATAGATATTCTCTGTCAATTTTCTATTAGATTCCCTTAAGTTAATGTTTTGTTTATACATATTGATCAACATTTTTTTGTATACCTTTCCTTTTGATACTTTTCCTCAACTTAGTGCATTCATCAGCTATCTCTCCCATTTGAGTGGCAAGGCAGTTGCTCAGGGTAGTGTTCTTTTTCTTTAGAACTTGATTCTTTTCCTTGAGGATCTTGATTTCTTCCTGGGCTGCTAGTAGCTTTTCCTCCTTATTTGATGAAAAGGTTTCAGGGGATGAATGTAAAGGATTAGAAAGTGACTTGCTTAGTTGAACAATGTCTTCCAGGGCCTCCTTCTCAAGAGGTTATATATTTAACATAGGAAACTTAATTCTGGGCTTTACAAGTTCCATCTCTTATTGAGACTATTCTGCAAATGCTAGTTTGTTTCTTAAAGACCTCCTAAGGGAAGGTGCAACTATTTCGACTTCAATGATGTGGACTTCATCATCCACTTCCATGGCTGAAGGTTCAATAGGGGTATCTAACTACTCTTCACAAACCATTTGTTTCTGAGTGTTCTCTATCAACTCAAGCTTCCTACGAGAATATATCCTCAAGACTGGTGGAACAATATTAACTTGAACACTATGAACATTTTTATCATTTTCTATTGGAGGGAGTTCAACATGGAGTTTTGGTTCTTCTTCAGTAACAACTTATTTACCTTTTCCCCTTTCTTTATTTCTCTTATAATCTCTAACAAGCAGAGGATTATGAGATACAAGAGCTTGGGAAGACTGTGGTGCTTCTGATGGGGATTGAAAGGAAGGCATGTAAGTCTTATTTATAGAAGTCTTAGGTTTTGAAAAGGAAGAAGGCATGTCAATTTGGTAGTTGGAAACAAACAAGAAAGTAGGCCAGGATTTGCATTATTTCTTCAACTGTTCAGTGATTATAAACTTGATTAGGGCATGGTGGAAGATGGAATTTTCTAGTTTGTCGGGTTTCTTTTGAGGTAGCAAGATCATCGTTTGAAGACTCATAAAGTGAAAGTATTCTAAATCAATTTATCTTTTCCTAGTAAAATGTAGAAGTAATTTAAAATGATACTATAAAACCTTGTTGTATCTCCCTCCGCAAGTGAAATACCTTTGTATGATGAGAAGAAGATTATCATATGCTTACAACAACCACTGCATGGGTATCCCTTTGATCAAATTCTCTCCCTTATTCTCTAGTTTCAACATATCTTGACACCAATCTTCCTATTCCAGCTTCCTACCTTTGAACCACTGCTCACCGACCCTGGGTATCTCTGTCACCTCTATTATTAGGTCCACTGTCAAATTAATCTCCATAGGGACAAATTGGGTCTTCCCCTCCTTGTAATTCCTTACAAAGTCATGAATTTCCTCCAAATGGTGGAGATCCAACTTTTGGAAAAACCTCAGACACCCCAAACACTTGAATGCATCCAAGTGATTGAGATTTTGCTAGATCAAACTCATGCCTGTCAGTTCAAATATGTAGAGAGACCCCAACCTATTTCTAGGTGTATCATCTTTAGGATTCATATACAGAGGATCGAGTTCCTGTAACATTTATGGAAACAAAGAGTGATTTTATAGCAGCAAAATAAAGATGAGTGCTTCACATGACAACTCTTCCTAAGAAAATGTGAAATAGATAGCTAGCTGAGTGATTTGTTGGGAACTTTAAACTGATGTTGAAGTATTTTGATCCTTGAAATCATTCAAGGAAGTGATATGAACGAGTTCATGAATACAAATGATGAAATAGAGCTTTGCACAGAAGTTTTGAGCATGCCCAGTGTTAAAATGATGATGTGCGCTAACAACTTGGAAATTTGCAGTGTCGTTTGTGTAAAACAAGCGCCAAATGTTGCAAACTCGTACTGGATGAGTACTTGAGATATTTTGAGCTAAAAAAACAATCAATTTAAAAATGATGGATAATCATGACCAAAAAAGACTTGTAGGATCACATGTTATACATGAAAATATCGTGACTCAAACTTTTCAAATGGATTTAGACACATATTAAATTAGGCTAAAAAGTATTCATAACCTCATAGTTATTAGCATAATGACTATCCTTAACTAACTAAAACCAAATGATAGACCCACTTGACAAGGTATTAAAGATAAATAAAGACCTTACCTATCACCTAAGACTCAAAAAAATTAAAATTTATTTGGGAGATAACATATCGCTCCTATTGGGGATGGAAACCTCCATGTGAGGTTCCAAGAACAAATGATTAGTTTCCTTTCCTGTAAAAAACTTGAAACTGAACTTTTGATCTATTATTCCATTGGGTATGGAGTTATTTCTAAAACAAAACTAAAAATAAAACAATGAAATGATATTTACAAGTGGAAAAAGGATTTAAAAGCCTTAGTGAAAATAGATTTTGAGAAAATGCCCATTGACTGGGCCACCAAATACCTCATCACTTTCCAGGTTCTGTAAGAGGAAAGTATTGTTCTACAACACTTGAGAGATGATGAAAGGACCATTCCATAAAGTGTCAAATTTCCCATGCTTCCCCTTATCATGTCTGTAATCATCCCACTTCAACACAAGATCCCATGTTTGGAAAATATCTTCTTTAGCCTTCTTTTCAAAGGTTTCTTTCATCTTATTCTGGTATAACTCTATCTTCTCAATTAATTGCTCCCTTAGCTATTGAACTTCAACAAGATGAAGAATCCTTCTAACCAAATCATTTGGTTCCCCTTCTACTTCTTGGAAAAACTTTGAAACAAGTAATGCAAGTTGGATAGGGAAAATGGATTTAGTTCCATACACTAACTTGAATGGAGAAGTACCAATGGAGTTCTTATTTGTCACTCTATCAGCCCAGAGTGCAAAGTTTAACTTAGAATCTTGACTCCTTTGGTTTTCTTCGAGAAACTTTCTAATAATCCTCACTAGGATTTTGTTTGATGATTCAACAAGGCCATTGCCTTGAGGATAGTAAGCAGTTGAGTGAACAAGTTGAATACCCATGTCACCACATAAATTCAGAAAAGAATCATATTTAAAAGCAACTGCATTATCAGTAACAAGTCTCTTGGGGCATCCAAATCTAGTAAAAATATGATCATTCAAAAAGTTTATGATTAGAGAATGAGTGGCGTTTTTGGTAGGAACAGCCTCAATCCATTTTGTAAAGTAATCAATTGCTACTAGAATCCACCGATGTTGGCCACTTGAAGATGGATGTATCTCTCCAAGGAAGTTCAACCCCCATTGTTGGAAGGGTCTAGTGACTGCAATAAGCTTCAATGGGAGAGATTTTAGCTGTTGTTTTCCATTGAACCTTTGGAACTTGTCACATGTCTTTAAATAAGAGAAAACGTTAGAAAATAAATATGGCCAATAGTAACCAGCCCTAAAAATCTTATGGGATGTGGTTTTCCAATAGTGATGGCCACCACAATTATTTTTGTGAAATTGATGCATAACATGAATTGATTCTTCATTATCAAGGCATCTCAAAAACATCCCATAGGGGTCTTTCCAATAGAGTATATTTTCATTGATACAAAACTTGATTGTCTTGAGTTTTAGTGCTCTCACCCATGTTTGATTCATCTATGTAGGGGCTGCAAGGTTCTGCAAAAAATATACTATATTGTTTTACCATTCACAAGAAGACAAATGGGATAAAAATGGCTGATCATGATTGTACCTTTCAACTGAGATTTCAGATTGTGCATCCTCTGCGTTTATGCTAATGAAATTAATACCCAACAACTCACAATTTTCTTCAACAATAAGTTCTGCCAAACCTTGACCCTTTATCAATTTGGTTGGCTTAATATCAATGTCAAACTCAGTGAGTTTGGCAATCCACTTGGCTCTTTTCCCATCTATATCTAGTTGTATAAGTACATCTCTGACTGAACTAGATGGTACATAAGCTATAACTTTTGCATGCAAGATATAGATTCTAAAATCCTTAAGTGACTTGATCAAAGCAATAGCTTGTTTTTCAATGGGATCATACTTTACCTCAGCATCTCTTAATGTTTTGATAAAGAATGACATTGGTTGTTCCTGCCCTTGATCATTTATTTGAAGTAATATTGTTGTAATTGTGTCATTAGATTCAAATGAAAAGATGTATAAGTATTTACAATAGTCTGGGTTGATCAAAGTAGGAGCTAACATAAGAGCTTTCTTAATAGCTTCAAAAGAATCCCTTGCTACACCAGTCCACTTAAATTATGAATCCTTCCTTAGCATACAATGATGTGGTTAATCAATTCTACAAAATTAGGAATACATCTCCTAATGATGTTAATCTTTCCAAGAAATGATTGAATGTCTTTATTAGATCTAGAAATAGATATCTTATGAATAGCTTCTACTCTCGCAGGGTCAATCTTTACTCCTTCAACAGTCACTATGTGCCTCAAAATTAGGGATGATTTTAAGGATGGAAATTTATTTTAAAATGTAGAAACCTTGAAAAATCTTACTAATCCTTCATATGCCAACTATAAATATTTGGTGATATTTTTGTAAAAATATTCAAATTTATAAGGATTATATACAATTTTTATAAAATTTTGGTGATTTTTAAGGTAAAATAATTTTATCCTATAAAATTTGGGCGAATCGTTTTTAAAATAATGAATCTCATTTTTGGAAAAACCATGGAAAATTAGCCCATGAGCGAAATTTAGCCCCTAAAATCATCCATGCTCAAAATCTTACCTTATTTCAATGCAAATTGAGACTTTTTTGGATTGAATGAAAGCCCATACCTTTTTCACTTCAAGAATGTCTTCTTCAAATTCTCCAAATGGTCTTTATCACTGTGAAAAAACACGGTTAAATCATCTAAATATATCAAAATGAACTTATCTTTCTCACCTACAAAGGCAATGTCCATGGCCCTATGAAATGTGGCCCCAACATTAATAATTCCAAAGGGCATATTGGCATACATGAAAGTACCCTAATGAATTGTGAAGGTTGTCTTTTCTATGTCATCCAGAGGTACTGATATTTGGTTGTATCCTGAAAAACCATCAATAAAAGACATGACACTAGCTCTACACACTCTTTGCAAGATATGCTCCATTTTCAACAAAGGGTAGTTATATTTCTTGGAACACTTGTTCAAGTTCCTGAAGTCAACACACAACCTAATTTCCCCATTCTTCTTCCTAATATGAACTAAATTAGAAACCCACTCATAATATCTTAGTGGAATGATAATTTGGGCATTAAATAACTTTTTAATTTCCTTTTCCATTATAGGTAGAAGAAGAGGGCTAATAGATCTTAGTTTTTTCTTGAATGGA
The DNA here is from genome assembly GCA_010110895.2 of Picea sitchensis. Classification (NCBI taxonomy): domain Eukaryota; kingdom Viridiplantae; phylum Streptophyta; class Pinopsida; order Pinales; family Pinaceae; genus Picea; species Picea sitchensis. The sequence goes on along the minus strand of SNQJ01S0023325.1, from coordinate 24,632 downwards.
GTGGCTTCTTTCTTCAAAGGGATTCTATGCTCAATCAATTGAGTTTTATAGGTTTTTAAGTCACTATGCTCCCATGACAAAATGTCTGGAAATTATTTCATCAGGTTGCCATAATCAGATCTCTACTCTGCAGTCAATTGTTTGGACAGATTTATAGTTTTTCAGCATTGTTCATCTCCTAAATTGTACTTAAAGACAACAGGGTCTTTTTCTTTCTTATCAGGCATCAAAGGCACATCATTTTGGTCAAAGAGTTTCTCAAGTGGTACTAAGCCTCTTGGGATTTGATTATTAGGGAGCTAAATAATATCATGGCATCTGATTTTGTTTTTCAATCTAGGATTTTTTACCTTTTCGTCGTTTTCATTTTCTTGATCAATATGGAGAGAAAACAATTCATCTATAACTCCCAAAAATCTAACCAATTCCTCATCACCCTCAAACACTTTCCAAAAATTCACATTGTCTAGAAAGGAAGGTCTATATTTGACTTGAATTTCATACTTAAGCTTTGTTGGCAATGGTGGATTAAAGGTACTAGTTGAAACAACTAATGAATCAACAAGTTGATTCATGGCTCTAGGAATATATGAAATATTGAATGCTAGAAAAGAATCAATGAGATTCCATACCTCATATCTATATGCCTTAAGCCTCACATGTTTGGGTTGAAAAGTGTTCTTGATTTGTTTAATTATCATATCAGCATCTCCATATACCTTCATCCCTTGAATATTCATGTCCTCAGAAAAATTTAAGCCCAAGACTAAGGCTTTGTATTCTACTATGTTATTTGTCACCTTAAAATACAACTTGAAATACAAATGAATTGTTTCTTTGGAAGGTGAAACAAAAAAAACACCTTCTCCTGCATATTCTCTTGAACAAGCACCATAAAAGAACATACTCTATATAGGAGTGATTTCCACCTCTGAAGATTGGCAATTAGGATTTCTGAGTTGTAAAGTGGATGACTGAGAATCATCAATATGAAGTATACAAGATCCAAAACTTGTATCAACTGAGTATATTGGATGATTTGTAGGCTCCTTCTCATCACTGATAATATAGGTTAATTGTGATTCCCTATACAACCTCCTTTGTTCCCCTCCAAAGACTGGGACAATTGCATAAGAAAGGTCATTTTGCAAGGTGCCTCCTAGGATTTTTATCCATGCTCTAGATAAGAGCATACCAGATTTTGGTGTCACATCAGCTACCACAATGTCCATTACCATGCTCCTCATTAGTAACTAAGATAAGTAAACTGCTAGATATTTAATCAAGATAAGGCACTTAACCTTCCTAGAATCGAATGAGAATAAATCATCATAAGATTTGGTAATTTCTAAACCCAACTCATCCATGACTACTTTTGGCATAAGGTTATGAGAAGCTCCTGTGTCTAAAAGGAAATTACACAAAAATTTATAATGGATATTCAAGGAGACATAAAAAGGTGGAGATGTTTCCTCATGATATTCAACCATTGGGCTAAGGAAAACAATAGGCTTATCATCTTGGAGGTTTACAACATCAACATCAACTAGCATGGATTTAGGCTCAAGGGATTTCAGGATGGTTTGTTTGAAGGTGTCATTATTCATTAATTCCATGAGTAGTATGTGTTAGCACCAGAAGTCACCCCTGTATTATGGCAGAGGTAAGCCTGATACCCATCATAGTTTTATGTCATAGATTGGTTATAAAAGGGTCAAATGGGTACAGTCTCAAGAAAGTATCATTTTAAGTCAGAAAACTAGGCTAGTATGAACAAACAAGTGAGGTCTTGATCTAAATTTAGTTAGTAACGTTGTAGTAAGGGTGTGTAGGAGGAAGAAATTGAGAATAAAATGTAAAGGTATGCTATGAACATCAGGTCTTCCAACAGCCTAAGGAGGAAAATCTCAGAAAACAAGATCTTCTTGGATTCGGGGCTTCAGGAAACTGAAAACACTATAACAACATTGCAATCAAACATCCATTACAACACTATCACAATAATCCATGTGAATCCTTCAATCATGAACATTCAGTCTCATACACATAATAATATGGAGGAATAAATATGACTTAGATTAAACAAGAAGTTTGAAATTCATTTATATAACCAAAGAACCAGAGTGTTCATTAAAAATTTACAAATCGGGAGCTTTGCTCTACCATCAACCATAACAAAATATCATAATTGAGTAGTTATACTCAAACAACTTGCTCCCTTCAGAAGCACGCTATGGTCACCACATTCAAGGCTTCGCATATTCGTCTTCTCCTATTAGACTGCACTCACATTCTTCTATCAGACACGATCTCATATTAGTATGGGCTTTGCAGTAAAATTCATGACAAAGAACTTTTGGTTGCCAGCTTTCCCTCCATGACCAGATTTTCCATGCTTTCCATTTATGTGGTGAAACGAGGTTTCAACCACCTCCCCCTATTTCCATTAAATAACTGCATTGGGATTGAAATGGATCATGACACCCATGAATGACCCAGGTGAGCTCACAACTCTTTTGAGTCAATTATGGTGGCTCGAGGCCATGTAGTTCTTTCTCTGTAATCAACTCGCGTGATCTAATTTTTTTCATAGCTCCTTTTCTTTTCTCCACACGACTGCGGGTGGTGACCTCATGATTTATCCATATGACATCTCATGATTTTTCATTTCAGGAGTTTTCACTCCCCTCAACTTCAAATATCCTGATGCATGTTCTTGTGAAATCACCCATTCTGATCAATGGTTGGATTTAATTTGAATTCGATGGCCACAATCAGTTCCTTGAACTATCTCAATGGATTGTCACTCATCCAAGTGATTTCCTTTCTTTGGCCCTTCTCTCCATATGACTTTGGGCTGTGATCGCGGGCCTAACTTTTAGGCGCGTCATGATTTTGCGTTTCATGAACTCATGATGTGCTACGTGCTCAAAACCTTGAGTCCCAAAATCGCGATCGCTCATATCAGGCGACACACATCTCTTTGCATCGGATGTCCCAAATTCTATCGGTGTTTCAAGACTTAGGGCCATCGACACTTCTCACCCTGGTTTTCTCGAAATACTTTATTCATGGTTTGAATCCTACACCACATGCCCCTCTAGACTGAATGGTCCTGATCATTTCACAACTTCGCGTTTCACGAGTCCTCATGACTAGGCCCTTTGACTGCTCCATCCTGTGAGTCATCGAAATGTTGATTCTGCGCCATGCATCCTTCCCAAGATCAATGAATAAGATGACATTGAGACCTCATGACTTTTCCTGATGCTATTCTCTGTGCAATTATATGGTCTCGATCATCCGATGGTCTTCGATATGATCTAATTGAAGGATCTTTTCCATTGAAGGTTGATCTTGCTTACTCACTTGATTTGAATCCACATAAAAATGCTTAAAGCGTTGTGCTTGGTTCTCATGACTTCGTCCTATGAATGATTATTCAGATGACTGGAAGAGGGCTCAGGAAAACAAAAGATCAAAAACAGAGATAAAGAGAGGATTGATCGCTCTTAGGGAAAACATAAGGGCTTAGGGTAAAAAAAATTTAGGCAATCCAACAAGGAAAAATAGGTCGATCAAATGGATGAGGGAGAATAGAGGAAAAACTACAATACGAGAGGGAAAACTCACGATCGGGTCTACAGAAGGAAGAGATACAAGCGAAATATGTAGACTTAGGTAGAAACCACAAACCCCGAAGGTATTGACAAGATTATGTGATAACAGTATGGGAATATTGACCTTCTGAATTTATGATTCAAAGCTAAATGAAAAAATAACTTTGTCAGGGTTTCTTACCTCATGCAGAGAAGCCTTAAGAAGTACTTGATCCTTTGTTTAAGCCTGATATTTTCTTGGTTGTTGTTTTTCAGGGGAAACAACTTTTTTGGGAGGAACTTGCACATCTTGATTACTATTATTTTGTTTAGATCTCAAATTGTACCTATTCTGATCATCATCTTGAAAAACAACTCCATCATTTGAGTCTCGATTAGTCTGTTGACTAATCAAGGCTTCCTCATAAGAATTCTATGTCAAGAAAGATGCATCACCTTTATCCCCCAAACAATGAATCTCATCATCTTCTTCTGAATGATATTCCTCCATTACTGTATTCTTAAAAGGGGATTTAATTTTCTAATCCTCATTAGTATTTCTATTCCTTTGTAAAATCTGATCTTGCTCATTATTTCTTCTATAAGTATTTGGATTTTGAGGAATAAAAGCATTAGGAGATCAACCTTTTCTAGGCTACTTGTTTTCAATATTTATTTTGGACAATTCAACAGTCAAATATTCTATCATCTTAGCCATCTTCTCAATATTGGGATCAACACTTGATGATGAGGCTTCTCTTATTTGTTTCCTTCTATCAGCTCTACCTTTCAACTTTTCTGCAGCAAGTATGTTAGATTCCACTTCAAGTGTTGCATCCTGCATATCATCCAATGTAACATATATCATTTCTCTTAACAACAAACAAAATTCAGAATCAAAGGCATTAGCATATGTGATTTTGGAAGATGTAGCAGTAGGCTTGATTTCAGTTGGGATCTTACTATACATCCAGTTAAATGTTTTGGTAAAGTTCACCACTTTCCATTCTCAAGTTCCCAAACTCTATAATGTAGTACACAAAATCCTTCTTATCCCCCCATTATTTTAATAAAGTATCACCTAAAACTTCAATACATGTTATGGTTCCTGGTGTTAATTCTATAAACCATCTCCTGGATTATCCATCTAAACTTTTGACAAACACTCTCATCCATACATCCTCCTGTGTGATATTTAAGTTATCAACATAAATATAAAATAATTCAAGATGATCTTCAGTTGTAACCTTTTCTATCCCTGAAAATTTAGGCATGTACTTTTGATAGTCTCCAGTAAGCATTGCATTCAGAGGATTAGGCAGTACTAATGGTGCATATCTAGCAGTTATGATTCTTTCCATTTTAGTAATATTTTGAGATACTGCTGCCATGGTAGTGGTAGATGTAGATGTACTATAAGTTTGGATAACTAGGGTCTGAGATGAGGCTGATGCAGAGGATGAAGCTAGGTCTATGAGAGGAAAATATATTTCTAGACTTGCAATGGAAGAAGGGAAATAAGAAGCTCTATAGAATTCATACAATAACTTGGAAAGTTTATCTTCTCCTTTTGTAGACAATTCAAGTAAGACAAGCTCAACTGCAAGAAGATTTGTATGAATGTAAGCTGAATTTTGTTTAGTTTTAGATTGAGAAGATTCTATAGATGATGAAAAAATGTCTTCTTCAAAAAATGGTGAACTACCTTCTTGAGTAAGATCAGAAGATCCTTGAACTTTTGAAACAACTTTTTCACTATTAGTCTTTGTTCTTATAGTTTCAACAAGTTTTGGTTTTATTAATGGATTTTCTAGAAAAGACACAGAAGGATTTACAGAGATACCTTAAGTTGAATAACCCTTCTGTAATTCCTTTCCATCTTTGATTATCCTTTCAGGATCAGATACTGGATCGGTTAGTGGCTGCTGAGGATTTTCTTGAGTATGTGACTTCTTAGGAGCCACAATGTACCAATGGATTCACCAAATAGAAGATTACAACCAAACTAATGCCCTGCCTTTGTCGATCATCAAAAGTTGGAACTATGTCATCTCCCATGGAAGCTTTCTTCTCACTCCTCTCCCCAGCAACGACCACAATTTTTTAACACTCCAAGACTCACTCTAGGTTGCAAATCAAGTGAGCTTGGTAACTTAATCAAATGTGTAAATAAGGGTATAAATTGGATCAAATTGAATGACTTGATATGATCTCACTCACTCCAGACACATATGACTACACTCAGACAGATAAGGATTTCAACTATACTTGTTCAGAAGGTTTATATAAAGATGTAAATGATGAAGAATACTTATTATACCGACATAAACATACATACATAAGCATACATGAATGGCCAACTATAACAGGTAAGAGTACTTGTAATTCTAGATTATCAATGCAAAGATAAGATGAAAGTTATCAATCATTATATAAACATGGAAAACATGAATATAATATTCACCCACGTGTATAGAAAATAAATAATATGAATGTCTGAACATCTACAACAAACAGATCTTATATTCCAGTATGTACTCAAAAAGGTCTTTCATACAAAAGCTTAATCAAGTCTCCAAAGTCGAACCATTCACAATGTAGCTTGAATGGTCTTATATAGCCTTACAAATTAACTAAGATCCTAAAAGTATGGATCAAATAGCTACATAATTGCTTGATCTAATCTATTACAAAATATTAGGATATAGATCCTATTTTCATGGAATCAAATCTACATCCTAACTAAATCTTCGACAACTCCACATGCTTGCTGGAGGATGACAGTCATCTTCTAGAGTCTCAATAATAGCTAGACATTGAGTCACATTCTTCTTTGACCAAGAATGAATTTAAATGTGACTTGAACTCTTATTAGTTGAAGGTCGACCGGTTTGTAGCGCGATACATGAAATATAACTGACAAGTGTTGCAAAATTCTGTAGGAAACTGTTTTGGCCAAAATACTTGATAATTCGCTTGAACCTTGACTTGAATGGTAGGATCTTAGTTGATATTGAACCCATAACATTGTATTTTACTGATATTAATGGTATTACTTAGACTTCATACCATTATCTTTGCATTTACACCCCCCTCTCACAATGTAGCCTTCATATACATCCATAAGACTTCAAATTTATAAAACAAGTACAAGAACTTGTTAGAATGTACTGCATATAAATTTTCCAATGTACCACTGATAAAAGAGGTCTGATCAATTGTGTCTTCAAGTGAATCTTATCATACCCTTAAGTAAAGAACCAAAATAAGGTATGAGCAAATATAAATGATGAAGCACCTGAAGGTTGTATTGATAGCCTGCACACTGTGTAGCCCTATCCTTTCAAGTGTTTTGATTGTAATCTTCAAATTCCCACATACTTGTCTTATGTTCTTGAGAACCAAAACTGAGAGCTATATATATATATAGGAAAAAAGAAATGTATATCCTCTGTTCAATAACATTTCAACCAGAATATGACCAGTGTATATATGATATATGACATGTTCTTTGTAAGCAAGAAACATTTAATTAGAAAGTTCGTAAGACACCCCTCTCCATCAATCATATTGTTTGGAGGAACTTGGTGAAGTTTTTTCCTCCAGAAAAATAGCCAAGTTCTTCTTACTCAACTTAGTCTTTGCCAAATAGATATTCTCAGTCAATTTTCTATTAGCTTCCCTTAAGCTAATGTTTTGTTTATACATATTGACCAATTGAGTTCTTTGTATACCTTTCCTTCTGATACTTTTAATCAACTTAGTGCATTCATTAGCTAGCTCTCCCATCTGAGTGGAAAAGCAGTAGCTCAGGGTAGTGTTCTTTTGCTTCAAAACTTGATTATTTTCCTTGAGGATCTTGATTTATTCCTAGGTTGCTATTAGCTTGTCCTCCTTCTTCTTTAATGAAAAGGTTTCAGGGGATGACTGTAAAGGATTAGAAGGTGACTTGCTTAGTTGAACAATGGCTTCCAGGGCATCCTTTTCAAGAGGGGATATATTTAACTTAGGCAAATTAATTATGGGCTTTACAAGTTCCATCTCTTGTTGAGACTGTTCTGCAAATGCAAGTTTGTTTCTTAAACACCTCCTAAGGGTAGGTGCAACTATTTTGAATTCAATGATTTGGAGGTCATCATCCACTTCCATGACTGAAGGTTCAATATGGGTATCTAACTTCTCTTCACAAACCATGTGTTTATGATTTTCCTCTATCAACTCAATATTTCTACAAGAATATATCCTCAAGACTAGTGGAACAATCTAAACTTGAACACTATGAACATTTTTATCAGTTTCTATTAGAGGGAGTTCAAGAGGGAGTTCTAGTTCTTCTTCAGTAACAACTTCTTTACCTTTTCCCCTTTCTTTATTTCTCTTAGAAGCTCTAATAGGTGGAGGATTCTGAGATACAAGAGCTTGGGAATATTGTGGTGCTTCTTATGGGGATTCAAAGGAAGGCATGGAATTCTTCTTTTCAGGAGCCGTACGTTTTCAAAAGGAAGCAGGAATGTGACTTTGGTAGTTGGAAACAAACAAGAAAGTAGGCGAGAATTTGCATTCTTTCTTCAACTGTTCAGTGACTATCAACTTGATTAGGGCATGGTGGAAGATGGCATTCTCTAGTTTATCAGGTTTCTTTTGAGCTAGCAAGATCATCCTTTGAAGACTCATAAAGATAAAGTATGCTAAATCAATTTCTCTTTTCCCAGTAAAATGTAGAAGTAACTTAAAATGATACTATAAAACCTTGTTGTATCTCCCTTTGCAAGTGAAATACCTTTGTATGATGAAAATAATCTTATCATATGCTTCCAACAACCACTGCCTAGGTATCCCTTTGACTAAATTCGCTCCCTTATGCTTGGGTTTCAACATATTTTGACACCAATCTTTCTTTTCCATCTTCCTAGCTTTGAACCATTACTCATCGGTCCTGGGTATCTCTATCACCTCTGTTATCAATTCCACTGCCAAATTAATCTCCATAGGTACAACTTGGGTCTTCCCCTCCTTGTGATTCCTTACAAAGTCACGACTGACCTCCAAATGGTGGCCATCCAACTTTTGGCAAAACCTCAGACACCCCAAACACTTGAATGCATCCAAGTGATCAAGATTCTTCTCGATGAAAATGATTCATGTGGGTTCAAATATGTAGAGAGACCTTGACCTCTTTCTAGGTGTATCATCTTTAGGAGCCATCTGTAGAAGATTGAGTTCCTATAACACTTCCAGAGACAAAGAGTGAGTTTACATGAGAAAAATAAAGATGAGTGCTTCACATGCAAATTCTTCCTAAGAAAATGCAAAATAGATAGCTAGCTAAGTGATTTGGTGGGAACTTTAAACTGATGCTAAAGTTTTCTAATCCTTCAAATCATTCACTGAAGTGATCTCAAAGAGTTCGTGAATAAAAATGATGAAACATAACTTTTCATGGAAGTTTGGAGCACTCTGAGTGTCAAAAAGATGTTGTGCGCTAACAACTTGGAAATTTGTAGCATCAAGTGTGTAAAACAAGCACCAAATGCTGCAAACTCATACTGGATGAGTACTTGAGATCTTTTGAGCTAAAAAAACAATCAGTTTAACAATGATGACAAATCATGACTAGAAAATACTTGTAGGCTCACATGTCATACATGAAAATCTTGTGACTCAAACATTTTAAATGGATTTCGACACATCTTGACTTAGGCTAAAAAATATTCATAACCTCATAGTCATTAGCAGAATGACTATCCTTAACTTACTAAAACCAAATGATAGACCCTCTTGACAAGGTATTAAAGATAAAGAAAGACCTTACCTATCACCTAAGACTCAAAAAATAAAAAAATTGTTTTCGAGATAACATTCTCTACGGTGTTTTGCCTACTAATATAGTTATCCATTGGTGGAATTATCTTGGTCATTGGTTGATTGTTTATGGCTCTAAGTTTCTTATGCATTCTAACTTTTATATATTAGTTTTTTTAGTTTGTTTCTTTGTTTCTTACATGTTTTGTCTTGTTTAACCCACTCACAAACTTTTGTCTTGTCTAGCAGGGCCAACTAGGCATGCAAGTGTTGTTGTTTTTCTCAGCCAAGTGACAAAACCAATACAACAGATTGACAACCATATTGGGGAAAAGGTATCAAATTCCACCCTATTTGGGTGTAGAGAGAACTTGTTTTTAATCAATTTGCCTTGCAGGTACCAAAATCGGCCCAACCTTACCTGTCAAAAGAAAAAGTCTGAGTTGGAGGAGGAGAATTTCATTCAAAAAATTCCCCCCCAATCAGAAAGTGCACGGATATTCCATCCCACAGACGCACACTCAGTGCACTGTGCACCCCACATGATTTTTTTCTCTATGCATTGTGCACCCACTGTGCACCTGTCAGAGTTGTAACCCATGTACATATCCATATTTTCAAACATTGTAAGGGTTTTTGTGATGATTTGAGGGCCCTAGCCTTCAGATTCTTTCTTTCATACAATTTGTAATGCACATGCACTCCACTTAGACTCCTTTCCCATATGAAAGGTTAGCTAAACATAGGCACTTATGAATGAAAAAAACCAAATATCCTCCTCTTTTTCTTTGGTTACCACATGGATGGCTTGTTTGGTTTATAAAATTTAAGTTGATATTATTGCTATCACATATAAAAACACTTACATTGGGACCAAAAATTAACTTTTATCATTGAGTATGTTCTTCTCTCGCACCATAGAGAGATCTTGATAATCAAGAAGGTGGTTAAAGGGACATTTCATCTCCCTTAACAAAAATGTTTAGGAGAGGACAAAGCCCCCCTAGGGATCCTCTTAGTTTCTTTTGAAATAATCTTAAAGTTGTAAGGGTCCATACATGCCCACATGTTGCAAAATTAGGATAGTTTCTTGAAATTTCTTTCTTAGTTTACATCACTGGGGAAGTTTAAGGATCAAATTAATAGGCCCATACATGCCCACATGCTTGCAATCTAGGATAGTTTTTCAAGATTTCTTAGTGTAAACAACATTTAGGAATTTTAAAGGATTGGTAAGGACCCATATGTCCACATGCTAGTTCTTTAGGGATTTTAATATTTTGCAAGGTTGTACCAATGACACTTAGTAAGCTAGGTAACAAATATTTGTAAGAACCACAAGAAGTCCACATGTTTCAATTTCACACCTAACTTATTAAAAACTTCGCACACTTTTTCACTCCCTCACACAAAAAGTCACTCACTCACATATTTTCCATTTTGAATTGTGGAGGTTGAAGCAGTTTTTCTCCAAAAGGATTTTGAAAAGTCCCACTACTTATTTTTGTGAATTATCCACACCCACTTAATGCAAACAAGATTGGTTCACACCCCCAATATCTCATCCCACCACATCAATTTTTTTTCTAAAAACTCACTAAGGTTTCCTCCACAGGAGGTGCCAAAATTTTTTTTTAGCCTAGGTAGGATCTCAGGGATAGGAATCTAAATAACCCTCTGTTATCTAGTTCTCACATTCTCAAACATTAGAAGATGGAAATTAAGGAACTTTCAAATCCTCCAAGTCAAGTGTTCCTACACCATAAGGCAGGGAGATACCTGTGAAGGCTTGAAATCTGAGGTCCAGTTTTTGTATGCATCCCCCCTTGAGCCACCCAACTCTTGGAAGGGATCTAGCCCATGACCCATTTCTGCAACCGAAAATCTAAATGTCGCACTTTGACCGAGGTACCTAGTGACCAAATTTAGTACATATACCTAGGTGGAAATTGTGGGTTACAATTGCACCTTGATCATATTTTGTGTGGATATTGGCAAATATCGCCATCTCTTTCGAGATATGCACGCTCTACCCCTCATTATAATTGATTATTTCATCCATCACTAGTTTCTCTTCCAGTGGCTTCAAAACCCACTATTGAGTGCTCTTGGAATGTATAGTGCTATTTGATAGGAAGGACGATACATCTTTTAGGAAACGAGAATTTGTTTTATTTGTTCCCCCATGCAGACAAAATCCACCTACCCACATGTTTGCTTATTTACAGTTTATTTATGTATGATGCTCATTTGATTATATGTAATTACGAGTTGTATTATCTTGTGAAGGTCCAAATTATACAAAGCTCTTGTTCATTTATTTCTCTCATAACCATTTACACACATTCACTTTGCTAGTTAGACATCATAGGGGACCCACATAATCCATGTTGTTCTAGATGCTTGCAAAACCTCCCTCTTATTCTTGGAGGAGTCCCTAGTCTTTCCAACTTGTAATGATCCCAAGCCAAATTATTTCTTGGAATCACTAACTACTACTACTTTATTGAGTTATTAAGTGCATACCAGATTCATCAACACATGGAGATCACAATATATTCAAGATATAGAAGCACAACCAAAGATCTGACCTTTTTATTATGAGCAATGTAAGATCAATACAATAGATGGTTGATCTGGCATAAACCTCAGATGTTCATACAAGAAATAGATATGAGATGCTACAAAATGCTCCCGCTAATACAAAATAATGCCTCCAAAGGCGGAATAAGAAATGAAGATCAATACAAGCAGATCTGAATGCCAAACTCTCCAGCTGAAGAATGCCATGCTCCAACACAAGGCTAAAACCCACAATAACTCGACCCTGCTGCCAAAAGTGTCCAATCACCCTAAGAAATATGCCAATTGATATATTGAGTGATGGTAAGAATAACCCAGGTGCATGAATCTCCAAGATCCCTCTAAATCTCCATAGATCTGAATTTCCCACTGAATAGGGTGCCCCACTTGATCACTGAAACCCTAGTTGGTTCGGCCCTGATGAAGGAGGCCTCCAAATGCTCTGAAACTCTCCAAGAATATAGATCGGGCGATGGTAAGAATAACCCAGGTACGTGAATCTCCAATATCCATCTCAATCTCCATAGATCTGAATTTCCCATTAAATGGGGTGCCCCACTGGATGACTGAAACCCTAGCTGGTTCGGCCCTGATGAAGGAGGTCTCCAAATGCTCTGAAACTCTCCAAGAATATAGATCAGGCTATGAGAATCCCATGGGAGAAGTTTCAAACTCAGATCTCAAGCAGATCTCCCTAGATCTGAGTTTTACTGAATTACAAGACGTCCCCTATGGCTCCAAGACATCCCAATCTACAGACAAATGTAGAATGATGATAACCCTCCAGAAAATCCCTCAAACTGATGGTCCTCCCCATTTTGAAGAACTAGATGGAGATGGGCTAAGACTAGAATGGTGTGGAGGAGTCTTTCATCCTCGGGACCAAGCTGTGGAACAAGGTGAGTGGATATTTCACCACTGAGTTGCTCACAAGGGTTTGTACAGCAAACCCCCAAACTAAATGATCAAGAGCAATAGAAAATGCTAATCCAAAACT
>SNQJ01S0023325.1:0-11641 GCA_010110895.2 Picea sitchensis | reverse complement strand
ACCAGAATGAATAATAGGTGCACCCCAGCCTCTTACTTATACTTCTCCTTCTAATTCTCTGTTGAGTTAGGTTAACTCCCAAGGTTAATCTTCTATTTTTCTGTTGAGTTATCTTTTACTCCTTTATCCTTTTCCTTTCTTAATTCAACTTAAAAATATAAATTTTAACTTCTTGAATTTTCCCCCCTCAGTGTGAGACTATGACCTAGTGGGGGTGCCCAGGCCATTGAGTCTCCTCATCACCTCTCTAAGAGGTGGAGGACATTACACAACTCATCAATTCAACCATATCACACCTCCATGAGTGCTACTATTTTTGGATAAACTTTACTTGGTTCCAGTTTTCTTAGGTCCAATTCCCAAGGACATCCATCCACTATCTCTCCTTCACAAGGAGGCAGAGGGCAAAATTCTTCTCAAGGGAGAAGTACAACCCCACCAAATCCCTCTCAAGGGCCAGGTCCACTACCTGCTCACACAATGGCTAGAACTAATCCTCCATCAAATCCCCATATGTCATAATTTTCATCTCTCAATATTCTTGATTTTAATAAACTCATGAATGATCCCATCTTACATGACCCCACATGGCCCAATATGCCTACCAAACTACCTTTTTATATTCCAAAATTTGAAGGAAAACTGGGGGAATACCCTGGCAACCATGTTATGACTTTCCACTTATGTTTCTCTTCAAATGACATCATGGATGATTCCATCCTCTTAATGTTATTTCATAGAAGACTCATTGATCCATCAACAAAATGATATGTGGACGAAAAATCAAGGTCCCATGTGACTTTTGAATCCTTGGCCAAAGCCTTTTTGGCCTTTTTTCAACTACTAGTTCATCATGAGACTGGTTTAGAACTTCTCTCTAAGTGAAAACAAACCTCAGCTATGAATATTGCCGACCACATACATAAATGGCATTGGCGACATAGTTTATGTAAAGAAGAAGCCACCAAAGAGAAATGCCTTGATTGGTTTCTAAAATCACTCATCTATATACTTTCCAAGGATGTAGCATCCATGTTTCCTCATTTAAAAGAGGAATCCATCAACAAGTCCCAACAATTCAACCTTATCTATGCTCAGTCAAGTTACTTATACACAACATTACCTGATGCACCAAGACCTGTACCATTTGGCCAAGACAAACCTAGGATGTCCCATGTTGCGAATGGGTTGATTGGCACCACTACACACTACAACCCTTATATCCAACCACCACCTATGTAGGGTGCACCTCAATATCCGAAACCATATGAAGGTCCATATTATTACCCTCCACTCCCTTACCAACAACTATATCTTATTTCTCTCTCCCCCCACCCATTAGTGGACCCTCATCAGCACCCATGATGTGTCTGACCTCTCAACCAAGTTCAGTTTCACCTTCTACCTCAGCATATAACCTGGGCACTAGTGAAAGTGCTTCACCTTCCTATGCACCCTACGGATCATTGCCACAAAACAATTTGTACTTCCCATTTCTTGGTCCTCCAAATCTAGTTGCTCTTCCACATGGACAACCACATGTCGACGTTAACTTTTTTCATCCCTCTCCCATTCAATAACTTCATACTTTTGAATAGTTGAATACGAAAAATCCATCCCATCAGTCGAATAATGCCAAGAAGAAAGGAAAAAACCAAAACAATAATAAACTGGGACCAGGTGGAAATAAACCCCAACAAAACCAACCCACTGGGGGAAACCAAAATCAAGGTAACCATCACCCCCAAGGGGAAAATCAAAACAAATGCCAAGGGAAGAACAACAACAATAATCTCAGGACAAACTTCACTTGCACTCTTTGCGGTGAGTATAGAAATTATACTCACCATTGTCCCCAATTTATTGACTTCAAATGGATGAAAGAATCCATGAACACATCACGTCCTCCAATGCCACCTACCCCTCAATAGGCCCCACAACAATACTTTCAACAACCACCTCCAATTGTGTTGCAAAAACCTATTCCACACCAAGGTGTGATGAATACCCAACAGGAGGTACACCCTGCCCCACCACAATTGGGGCAGTATCAAAACCTAGGGCCCTTCCACCCTGGAAATCTGGTCGATCGCAATATCCTCTTCACTAGAGAACAAGATATTATTTTGCAAAGGCATGGTCATCAATACGACATGCCCCCTGAATCTACTCCAACCACCTTGAAAGTGACTCCAGCTACAACCAGACAATCCTTGGTGATTCCACACCATAATACTGAACCTACCATTTGTATACCTTGCATTCCATTGCGACGAAATGTCAATAACCCTTAGGCTAGGGCATCCCCCTAGCCTGTTGCTTCTATCTTCCCTTCCAAAGTCTCCAACATTTCATAAATTTCCTCTGATTGATGGTGTGATCTATCTCCCATGAAAAATGCATGGACCTTATTATCTACCTCGATATAGTTGCAACCTAGAGTCTTTTTTTACCCCTCTTTCTTTCATCATTGTTCTCACCCTTGCTACATCTTCCCATCTACCAACTGCAACATAGATGTTTGCCAACAATACATAACATCCAACATTTTTAGGCTCTAATACGAAAAGGTTCTCTGCTTCATATTGCCCCACCTCAATATTATAGTGAACCCTGCATGCTCCAAGTAAGGCACCCCACACATTGGAACCTATTTATAAAGGCATGGTTTTAATCAAGTCCCATGCCTCATTCAGATGTCCATCTTGGCCAAGGAGATTAACCATGCACCCATAATGCACCACCCTCAGAACAATGCAATAATGTTGAACCATAGAATTGAAATATTATTTTCCCTTAATCACCAGGCCTGCATGGTTGCATGCATACAAAAGAGAAACAAAGGTGATGTGATTTGGCAGTATGCCCGTCATCTACATTTGGTGAAAAAGAGAATTTTCCTCCTCACTAAGACCATGCATTCCATAGCCAGCAATCAATGCACTCCATGATACCACTTTTTTTTTCAAACGTCTGGTCAAACAATGGGAAGACAACCTCTAAATTGTCACAGTTCACATATGTGTTAATTAGGGATGTTACTATAACAACATTAGAGTCAATTCAAATTTTAATTATATAACCATGAATCGACTTGCCATGTTGCAAAAATCCTAACCCAACACTATCTCAGAGAAATCTAATTTCAGTGACAACGTTGGGAGTGATGTTTTCCAACCTAATTTGAGCAAAAAATCTCTAGAACTCATTGGCATGTTCACTCTACCCATACCCTACGATCATAGAATTTCATGAAACACATATCTCTACGGTAGTTTGTCAAACAACTGTCATGAAAGCTCTATAATTCCACACTTTGCATGCATAACTAAGAGGGAACCACCCACAAACACATCTGACTCAAACCCACTTTTGATAAAGAAAGAAAGAAAGAAAGAAAATTATTTTATTGTTCACGAGGCTCACAATAGCCTATGGGATAGACCACCTCACACACTGATTTTTGCAGTTCAACCCTTTTCCTGTTCAACTTGATTATGAGCTCCCCCAATTTCTCCATTGTCCCCTCGCTGAATAAATTATTCCAAGAGCTAGCTGTCAAGATACTTATATAGTTTTCCCTACTTTCTTTGAAGGATTCACACTCTAAAATGAAATGTTTTTCAGTTTCCACTTTTCTAGAGGTGCAGAACACACACACCCTTTCTTCCCAAGGTTCTTTTGGTCTTTTTCAATGCCCAGTTTCAATATTTTGAGTATATCATCATGAATATATTTTCCCTCTTGCAGAGCTATCAAACTAAGGTTAGTGCATGCCTTGGATACCAAACAATATGTGAAATTGTCTACTTGTATAGCTTCCTTGGGAATTGTTTTTACAGTAAAACAACCCTATCATACTGCCCACTCTTCCCATATTCCCCAATCATAGCATTCCATGAGAGAACATTATGATCCTTCATTTCATCAAATACATGCCATGCATTGTCCATACTGGGCTACATGGGTTAGACCATGATTTTAGCTTTGCCATTCCTCATTTATTCTAGTTCCATTTTTTTTCATAGAGTTAGCGTTAGTTTTATAGTGGTATGTTCTGTTTCTAAAGACAAAGTCTTAATTAATAATGTTTATAAAATAGTAGCTAGATTGGGGTTGGGCACCTCCTTGTTTTTGGCTGTGTAGATTTTTGTTTTTGTTTTTGTAAACATTCTATGTGGAGCTGCGTCACCGTTTGGGAAATATTTCTAGAATTTTGTTTATGCTCCATTGTAAAAGGAATTTATGGAATTGAATGCAATGATTGATGGTGTTTGTTCCAAATTCTATTGTGTATATCATTTGAGCATTTTACAGATATCTAATTTCTCTTGTTGATTCTCTTTCTTCGTGGTGGATCAACTGGAATCAGAGCATGGGAGATGCCCTTGGAGATTCGAAAGACACCATCCAGTTCAGAAAAAAATAATTATCTGGATTCCACACCATAGTTCTTGAGCTAGGTGTGCTCTTACAGCAAGGGTGCCCTCAACAATCTTTATATCTTTGCCAAGAGCCCTCCTCAGGGCCATTTTTATTTAAATATTCATACTAGGTGGATGAATATTATGCCTCCATGACCAGAGACAAAGAAAAAAAACTCATCCAACAACATGTCTTCCGTAACAAAAGATTTGGTGAATGCGCTCCATGAGATTATTATGCAGTAGTGGTAAGGTCTCGCACCAATGCAGTTGGATACTCGTACATAATTTCCAAATTATTCAAGCTAGGTGAATGTAGAAGTTGTGTATTCCTGGATCCATAGTCTCTCCACGTATTTCCACACTCACCTGAAACTAGACGAAGAGTGAAAGTTGGAGATTGTGAGTCTTCAACTTGAAGGCTTGGCATAGACATGGTGGGACACACAATTAGATAACCAATATTTATTCATAGAGCTTGGTGAAAATGTTGATCCACCACCGCAAATCATCACAACCTATGCAAAATTTTGTCAAGGCCTCTGATATCAGTTCTATATCTCAGGTTTCCATCAAGCTTTGCTTGCTCATTGGCTACACCTCAAAAAACTACCTAATCAAGTGGTTCAATCCTACATAGATGTATTTTTCAAGATCCACCTCTAGTTCCATGTATCTGAGCTTGAGGAGGTATTGGTTATTAAATTTAATTATGGTCTTTTATTTCTGCTAAGACGTGAAGTGGATTTGTTTGAAAGTGCATCCTTGGATAAGGCATTCCTCAAATATTTGGTGGTCGAGGGAAAGGTGAATCCACATCCTAAATCTAGTAATCCATTTCCCCTTCCTACTCCCAATATCCACGACATATCCTCATCTTCTCTCCCTCCCCTTGTGACCCAAGGATCATCCACCAACCCCTCTGATAATTCACTTCAATCCCGTAGCTCCAATATTTGGTGCAATTTCCAAAAGACTAGTTCACACTCCACTGTAGATTGTCACGCCATAAAGAATCAAAATACCCAAAATACATTGTTAAAAAAGGTAGAAATTGAAGTCGGAGACAAATCTATTGATGTGGTATCCCTTGAGAATCCTACCGAACTAGATCCTTCACTGGTGCTAATGACCATGAATAATCCAACCTCTTCATCACCTCCTCTCTTTACTCACAATTGCCAAATCAAAAATACCATTGCTAATCTCATCCTTGATAATGACGATCAAAAGAATCTAGTATCTCATGAACTAGTCCAACATATGGAATTACCTACTACTTTGCATCCCCACCCCTATCAGCTTGGTTGGGTTTAACAAGGAGGTCCACGCATCCAAGTATCTACATAATGCATGCTCACCTTTGCCATAGGACCATTTCATGATGTGGTGACTTGCGATGTTTCCCCTTTATATTGTGTATAACTTTTACTAGGCATCCTGTATCAACAAGACTGCCACATTGTCTATCATGGAAAGACTCATCAGTATCATCTCCACCATCAAGGACGCACATACTTGCTCACCTCATCCAGTCACCCATCTTTGCAAAAGCCTTTGAGTTCCCTTAACCGATGTGTCTCTCTGTGCCTGGTGAATCGTATCAAACCTGATAATCTGACTAATCCAACCCCTCCCAAAATGGCACCCCTTCTCAAAGAATTTGTTGATGTCTTTAACAAACCCACATGATTTCCCCCCTCTATATCTATTGAACACTATATCAAACTCCTTCCAGGTGCTTCATTACTCAATTCTCAAGCCTATCACTTGGTCCCTCTCGAATCTGACGATATCGAATGCCAGATCACTCAACTTCCTGAATCGAGACATATCCAACCATCCTCTTCACCTTGCATTTCACCTTCTTTCATCACCCCCAAGAAGGATTATCTTGAATGGTGCCTAGTCACTTATTACTGAGCCTTAAACAAGATGATGGTTAAAAATTCTTACCCCCTCCCAAGGATTGAGGACATCATGGATCACATGCATGGTGTCGTTTACTTCAAAAAGATGGAACTGACTGTGGGCTATCACCAAGTGAGAATGCACTCATAAGACACTTGTAAGACAAGATTCAATACCAAGTTTGGTCTCTTTGAATGTCTTGTCATGTCCTTTGGGCTCACCAATGCCCCAACCACATTCACTAGGCTCATTAATGATGTGTTTCGTCCATTGTTGGTAAATATCGTGGTGATCTACTTAGATGACATTTTGATCTTCAATAGATCATGGGAAGAACACATGTAGCATTTGTGCCAAGTCCTTGAGTTACTCCAAACTCACAAGCTCCAGGTTAAAGAGAAGAAATCATTTTTTGGACAAAAGTCTATACAATATTTGGGCTTCATTGTGGATACGAAAGGCATCCGGTCCGATCCAAAAAAATTTCAAGCATTGGTAATATGGCCAGCACCCACTTCAGTACTGCAATTGAAGAGCTTCATGGATGGTATAAATTTTTACCGCAAATTTGTAACACATTCCTCACAATTGGCAAAGTCTTTGCATCAACTGGCCAACCAGCCACACTTTGATTGGAATGCAGATGTAGAGAAACACTTTACATAGATCAAGCAAGCATTGTGCTTTGTTCCAGTTCTAATATTTATTGATTTGCAACAACCATTTGAGATCGAGATGGATGTCTCTCAATTTATGATTGGCATGGTTCTCAAACAAGGATGACACCCTGTGGCATATCATTAAGAGATTCTCACAAAATCTAAGCTTAATTACAGTACATATGACAAATAATTCTATAGTTTGGTTCAAGCACTCAACAAATGGCAAAAATGTCTCCTTGGAAAGGAGACTATTCTGCATATAGACCATCATCCATTGATATTTATCAAATCCCAAAGAAATATCTAGGACCAAAGGGACTTGAAGTGGGAAACATACATCCAACACTTCCATCTGTTGATCAAATATAATAATGGGACTAGAAATAAATGGTAGATATGTTGAGCTGTCTGCCGGTACAAGTAATTCACATATTGAAGGTGAGGTGTGCTTTGTATGATGCATGGAAAGCCAAGTATGAATTAGATCCGGACTTTGGAGAAATTTGGGTAGCTCTTCAAAATCCCACGGTAATCAATCGATCTTCTTTTCTTGATTACTATATTAGAAATGGATGGTTATATAAGTTTAATCAGTTGTGTGTTTCGTGGTATGAGGATAGAATTATCCTCATTAAAGAAGCCCATGAATATACATGTGGGGGTCATTTTGGCACCATAAAGACCATCCTCAATCTCAACCACCATTTCTTTTGGCCAGACTTATCTAGACAAGTAGAAAGATTCATACACTCTTGTGCTCTCTGCTCTCAAATTAAACCATCTAATAGGAAACATGGTTCATACCAACCCCTCCTGATCCCCGTTGTCCCTTTGGAATCCATATCGATGGATTATATCAGTTGTCTCCCCACAACTCTTTGCAAGCATGATGCAATTTGGGTTGTTGTTTGTCGTTTCTCAAATATGGATATTTTTATCCCTTGTCACAAAACTAATTCTATTTTCCAAACTACCGAGCTATTCTTTCACAATGTCTGGCCACACTTTGTCTTACCTCAAAGCATTATTTTCGACCGTGACTCTCATTTATTTAGAATTTTTTGGTGCACCCTTTGGTCTCTTCTTTCTTGCAACCTCAAATTCTCTACGACATTCCATCTACAAACGGATGGCCAAACCGAAGTGGTTAATTGAGTTCTATTTCACTCTCTATGAACCTATTTTGTGAAGAATAAACAATGGGACACCTACCTTCACATTATCCATCATAGTTATAACTGGGCTTCCCATTCGTCGACTAGTTACTCCCCATTTGAAGTCTATCTCGGTTTCCAACATTTGGCCCCTTCTGATATTCCCTTGATGTTCTTTTCCAAGGGATCAACACATCAATAAAAAGAGAAAATATATGCTCAACAATACATATAGATAATCGCTCATTGTCATGTGTGGGTAACAAAAGCATTGCAAGTTTCCCAAGATCGCGCAAAGGAAAGACATGAGAAACACATAACACCTTTGGTTTTCCAACCCAAAGATAAAGTGTGGCTTCAGTTGAACAAACATGGATTCAAAGGGAAACATCATAAGTTGCATCCTTTGCGATATGGACCATACACAATGCTTGTTAGGGACCTAACCCATCATGTAGGTAGAATAATATATTCCTATGTAATAAAGGTCAATATTAATAAGGCCTAGCAATAAGGAATAATAAGTCCAATGTAAGAAGACCTAATAGAAGATTATGCTTCTAGAAGGATATTCCTCTAGATGGTTCTTTTGATAGACATATTTAGTATAAATAGGAGTTGAGGGTAAGAGAACTTTTGTATTGGATATTATTGTAATAGATCTCTTCTCTGTTGGAGGTTTCCCCCTTGAAGAGGCAAGTGAACAATGCTCTTAGTAATCAAAGAGCTATTTCTGGTGTTATTCTGGTATCATTTCGATATTATTGTGGTGTTGTTCTGGTTATATTGTTGTTCATCTACCATTTCTAGCTATTTATTTTTGTTCTGCATACTTTTTATATATGGAATATTACAAGTGGTATCAGAGCACTTTCCTCGACAGAAAATTGTGGGTTAATTTTTTTTCAGGGTAGAGAGGTATTCGGGTTTCTTTAAGCTACATATATTTGTCATTATGCACATAAACCTGCGGTCATGGATTCATACAAGAAGGAAATACAAGTGGTACTTAAGAACACATCTGTTGGCCACCCTTGTAACCCCTATTGGTACTATTTTGAGTGGTAGCGCATAAGACAACACCTGTATACAGATCGACCTAGATTTCTTGAAGCCCTCTTTAGATAAACTGATCGGTTGCCTAACTTCTATACTTCCACTGATAACAACACTCGATAAGATACTCTCTAGTACCTAGATAGTTGGGTAGTACGAACAAGGGCACGGTATAGCATCTTTAGTTGGTGCCCTGAGATATTGGTCTGAGTACTACTGTTGCACCCCACGTGTATATCATAGAGCTATAGCATAGGTCAAACCCTTGTCTATAGAACCATTGAATACCTAACCTTTGGGGATGGAAACAAAAAACAAAATAGACAATATCTATTACCATGAAACTTTGTCTCTTGCATTAGAGCTTCCAAATTACTACATATTTCTTCTTGATTAAGCATTTGGGCATTTCATCACTGTAGTATTCTTCATATCAGAGTATAACTCTGTAGGTGTAAAAAAAAAAAAAATAAATAAATAAAGGAGTATGGATCCTGTTGACACCATTATTTGAGACCTATTCCATTGGCTTTACATCTTCTCCCTTATCATATTCATACCTATCATTTTTCAACAAATGTTTTGACCCTACCCGCCCCTTTTCAGTTCCCTTGTCATCATGGCCCATTCCCGTAGCCAAGACATGGAAACTCGCTTCAATACCTTGCACTCTAATTTCACAAAGACCCAACAAGAACTGAGACAACTTAGTGACAATATTGCCACCATCAATAAAAACATGCATTCTTCCATCGCCGCCTCAATCGAGGAACTCAAACAAGACATTACTACCCAACTTGAATATGTCACTACGATGATCTGCACCAAGCTTCATATCCCTGTAGATCCTTCTTTATCTGACCCACCTTTGCATACTGAAGGTGAAACTTCCTCTCATTCCCATAATTTTCAAGCCCATCACTTTTAGCATGACCTACGCCTTCTGCATGTGGATGTGACCAAATTTGATGGCTCGGATCCCACTTCCTGGGTAACTCAAATGGAACATTATTTCTCTTTGTACAACATTACAGATGAGTTGGCCAAACTCCAGTATGTTGTTCTCCATCTAGATCAAGAACGTTGGAAATGGTGGCAATGGAGAAAAAATGCATGCAAAGGGTATGTTTCTTGGACACACTTTTTGGAAAAGATTTATGAATGCTTTGACACTAACACCTATTGGATTACAGAGAGGGGGGGGGGTGAATCAGTAATAGAGAAATTTAATCCTTTTTAACCATATAATGCAAGTGTTATATCAATGAAGCATTATCATCCAATAACTCCATAGTAAATAAGCAATGAACAAATGAACAACCATACACATACACAGTACACCAATGTTTTACGTGGAAACCCAAATCAGGAGAAAACCACATAATGCTTTTTCTTATATGTCTTGAAGAATTACATTCATTGGAAGCACCAACTTCCTTTGTTTTCCAACTGCAACTGGAAGAAGGCTCCAACCCCCTAGTTTCTCAAGCTACAACCTGAGGGAAGATCCAACTCCTCAATTCTCTGGCTAGAACCAGAAGGAGGCTACAACCCCCTATGTTCTCTAGCTACAACCGGAAGGTGGCTACAACCACCTGTCCTTGCCCTGTCCTGCCACCCTGAAGTAGAAGTAGAATGATGGAATTGTTGATACTGAGAGGGGGGTGAATCAGTATCAAGTACAATTTAAAACATTTTTCAACTTATACATAAACCATTCAATTATATCCAATGAGCAATGAACAATAGTATAAGAGTTACACCAATACACCACAATACACCATGCACAATATATGAGAAATAATCAATAGTTTTGTTTAAGGGAAGTAATGACTTCCAAAGGTAGCTACAGCTTCCAAATGTAAAGGGAGGGATAAAAATCCAAGAGGAAGATACAATAATCCAATATCAAGAGAGATATGAACTCTCTATCCTTGCCCCTTCCTTCCACCCAAGAATATATGAGAGATAATAAAACTTTATTCAATTCTGGTCTGTTCAGAAGACCTGACTTGTACAGAATGCCCCACGCTCAATATTTAACATCTGATTCTAAAAATCGCACAAACGAAACTACAGTCCATAATCTTTCCAATGGAAGTGCTCCCACTGAATTTGGAGTCTGTATGAAAAAGTTATGACTATTTTACCCGGAACACCTGTTTTTTTACTAGTTTCAGGACTGGTCACAAACCCTATATTCCACAGAGTATATCTCCATAATTATAGCGAATCAAGAGCTGAACTTTTTACTAGAGGTACCTTGATATGTCTTCTCACTACCATAGCGATTTCACCATCTGAATTTGTTAAGAACCAAACATCAATATAGCATAGAAAAACCTCAAGAAAAGTACTCAATGCCTTGAAAAAGAGATAATATCAGATAATAAGCCTCTTCGAGGGGGCAACCTCCTTTTACCCCACTTAAATG
>SNQJ01S0023324.1:175379-192927 GCA_010110895.2 Picea sitchensis | reverse complement strand
CCTCTCTTAGTTATTTGAGATTCATTTTCATTTGCCCGAGATCTGCATTTCAAAAACATGTGTCATACAGGGAAATTCTGAGATCCGAAAATTAGGGCTCAGAGATGAATTTGATTCTCCCAATATATGACACCTGTAGGAAAATTGAGAAAGTTTATTGTTCTTTGACGTGTTAGTAACAAAATCCTCCGCCTGTTTCTCAAAATGATTCTGCATTCACTCAGAATCATCATTTGAAAATGATGACTCAGCACAGTAAAAACAGACTCTTCTGCACTTTCGGTGGCTCATTTGCCCTTGAAAAATTGATTTAGCCGCCGAAAGCGCCGACTTTTGGCAGCTCACATCCCTGTAATTTTACCACTTAGCCAATGAAAGCTAAAAATTAGTTTTTGGTCTATTTTGAAATGCAATTTGATTTAGGTGTTGGAATGATATAGTTTTAAGAGCTTGTCTCAAAGCCTTTAAACCTTAAGATTAGAAATAAATTTTCTACCTAATTCTCCTCTTATCGTGTGATTTGGAAATCATTAGCAAGTTATTTTTTATTGCTAACATCTGGCTCCAACTAGGATGGAGACTTCCCTGCGAGGTTTCCAATAACCACAGATCTAATGCCTTTCCAGAAAAATAAAATCAGAACTTAATGTGTAGTGTTCCATTGGGCATGGAGTTAGTATTCCATTGGGCATGGAGCCAGCCATTCACCTCTTTCTGGACTGATATATAATATGTATGTATTTCTCTCAGCCTTTGTTATGCTTCATACACATTACAATATGTATGTTGTTCTGCTATTGCAATGGAAGAAAACCTGGTGAAATGAAATGTTAATATGATTCCATATGAAATTCCTTGTACTTTTGTTTCTATTCATCACCAGAGTGACCACTTTCTTTCCATGAAGTGCAGCTACAAAACCTTTACCTCTATATACACCTTTACTTTATGTTGCTTGTTGATGCTTTAGGGATCCTTGGAGTTTTTCACAATACCTGTAGCATGTAGCATCTCTGAACATCTGGGAAATATCAGGCTGAGATTTCAGATATGCTGTATCATTGAGCTCTTTCTTGAGCATAATTTTTCCCTTCTTTATCTGCAAACAATGTCAATATCTGTAATACAATGGAATCGGGTTTGGGGGAAACAAACTCAACACCAGTAAAAGGATTCTATGGATCAACAAAGATAAAGGCAAGATATGAGGAATGTGCTTGAGTAGAGGCCCGAATTTTACGAAGCTTAAGAGACACAAGGGGTTTCAAATATTTTATGTGAGTCACATTCAACTAGGAAGATTAAGAATAGGTCGCGTGATGAGGAATAGTCTAGTTAATAATAGAGGAGAACTTTGAATGAAGATTAGATCCAAACATCATGGCAAAATAGGAGATTTGATAAATCTAGGTTAGCTAAATCAAATCAAATAATGATTATGGTAGAAATGGATCGACCAAACCTCAATAATATTTCCTAGCATTCATTTCAACGGTTAACTGATTAAGATGACACATGTACTTTGGCGGTTGAAGATCCTATTTTGATGTGTTAACTATTTGGCATGCTCTGCAATTTCGATGGCTTAGAATGCCCTGAGATTTTGGTTTTAGCGGCCGAAAGTTAGTACTTTCGGTAGCTTACAACACTTTGAAACATACCCCTTAGCCATCGAAAACTGTCTTTTGAGATTATTTATCAATGAAGTGCTGACTCAAGAAATTTCATAAAATATAAGTCTAAAGCTCTTCTAAAAGACTCTTAATAAATCTTCTCTCTAATGGGCATCTTGTATGTGATGTCTCAATAATTTGCAGGTTATTTTTGGGAAATAACATCTTCAAGACCTGCCTTTATTCACACAAGGTGACTGATACATCTATTGCAGACTAGAGAAAAGAAATGCTTGGGAAATGATCTTATTTCCCACCCTACTCTACTCTAACCAGTTTTGCAATTGGTTAAGTGAATGTTGATTTCCATAGCAGCCATCCAAGCAATTTTAACGCTAAAATAATCTCATCATTCACATTGATCAATAGCTGATGTTTGAAGTGTAACAAGAATGATAAGAAGCCATTCACAAAACCAAACTCACCAGAAAACATGTGCAAGCTAAAGAAGTCTGAAACTTTCAATTTCTTTGAAATGTATGATTCTATGAAGGCTGACACTGGGTCTTTAAAACACAGATCTGAAACATTTTGATCTTCGAGAAACAATTGTATATCTATGGAAACCTCTTGCTCAGCCATGACTATTCTTCTGTTAGAAGATTGATTAACTTCTTGTTCGTTTGTGATTACATTGTGATCATCAAACACTATGACCTTCTCTTCAGAAAAAATTTCAGACGATGATGATAGAGAAGTGTTTGAATGACAAAGTTCATGATTGGTTTTAAAAATGTAATTTTCTATACAATCATTCGTTATCATAGTTTCAACATGCTTTGTAAACTGATCATAAATTTTACATGAATACCTGTTTCTAGAATATTCTGCAAAAGTTGATGAATTTGATTCACAATCTGAACTAGTTTCAGCTGCTTGTTGTTGTTCTAAAACTGCCTCATAGTCATTACCTTCCTGCTCAAAATCATAATTATACTGACATTTTGCTCGCTCAAGTAGATGTAGATTTTCAAAATCAGCCTACTCTCGAATCCTCCTGGAAACAGTGATGTTCTCCTCGATCTCTAGAGCATCTTCAAACAAGATCTTTAAGGATGAAGACTTTCTTTCTAGCAGAAAAAGAGAAAGTTATGAATGCAACCCCGTACCATAATAAATCATGGCATCTTTCTCTGTAGGTCGGATCTCCAAAGGCATACCATAATAAATGCTGCAAAATCTTCGATTGAAAAAAAACAAGGTTTCATTTTGTTGTTTCTTCAAGGCATAGAAGTCAGCAAGGTATGAATTTGTTGATTTGTTTTCACCCCAATACTTCATAAAAACATTTGAGAACTCGATCCAAGAACCAATAGAATCATCTCTTAGACCCTTACACCATAGAGAAACATCTTTGATCAAAGATTTTGAAAAATATCTCATGATCACATCTTCATGAACAATCTGAAAATGATCAACAAAATCCAAAAAGGATTCCAAGTGTCTCTCAGCTGAAGCTTTGTTCTCTCTAGAAAACCAAGGGAGATATTCATAACAGTCAACAGGATAAGGATGAATAAGAGAGGGTGTCTTTAAAGGCTTAAACATATTCATCCTAATTTTAATCTGAAAGGTTGTAGGTTGATCATGAGGGATAGCAATTTGCTGACAAGGTTCAGAAGTTATGGCAACAAGTGTTGAGCTCTGTATAGATTTTGAATCAGTTTCGATTTCTTCAAGGTTAGATGGCTGATCATATTCAAAAGGAATTTGAATACAAAGGTCATTTTTATAAATGAACTGAGGCACAAAAATTGATTTAACTTCTACAATACAAGCAGGCTGCAAATCTTCTTCTAAAGATGGATTTATAAAAGATGGTTGATAATCTTCAGAATATACAAAATAGAGGATAATTATTTTAACATGTGAAGGGAAAATTATAAAGGAGCTGATAAAGAATAACATCAGTTCATAAAGTAAACTGATGAACTGGTACCTGGATTTTGATTTCAGCCTCTTCATCTTCTATCAGTCGGACTCTCTCCAGTGGAGTCTTTAATGTGGAGTCGCCAGGAAGATGATTACAGTCAAGTTTTATCTCTGTCTCTTGTCTTCCATCAAGAATCAGATCTTTGTCATTCTCCCAGGGAAACTTTTCTTTCACTTTCATTCCCTGGCAACGATGCCATTTTGTTATCACTCCAAGAAATCACTCCCTGGATGTAGAAGGGTGTAAGCTTGGTAACTTAAATAGATCAATAAACTGTGGAGGGAAAAGGACAAAATCAAATGACATTATAAACTCACATCCATTTAGAAAGACATGGGTCACTTGAAAGGCCAAGGCTTTCAACTATGTTTTCTCAGAAGGTTTTAATCAGTGTGTGAAAAAATGGAGAAGACTCATTATGCTAGCAAGAAACACCTACACAAAGCATATGTGAATCGCTAGTAATGATAGGTAAGATACTCCATACCAGCATAAACATATATAATATTTATTACATATAGTAGATGGCCAGACATAGTAATTAAATACTTGCAGCTTAAGCTTTTGAGTGCACTGATAGAATGACAAATATCTAGCACTAAGACAATCTTAAGAAGCAATGTATATAAGTCTAATATACCAGCGAAGAGATGGGATGACAACCTTCTATCATTGAATATACATAAACTTGGAAATAAAGTATATGAAAAATGAAAAAACGAAGTGAAAGCTTGATGTCCAGATATATTCATGGACATCTCCAAAGAATGAAATGTACAAGTCTTCAAGAATGAACCACGGTCCTTAGGCTGTTTCCCCCCCTCTTTGAAATGTGTCTCTGTGGGATTTAAATAATCTTTACAATCAGTTTCAAGATCCTCAAAAAATGGATCTATGTGAAAATATAAGGCTGACTTGTGATGCTATGCAAACACCCTCTAACTAATTCAAACAAACTTTAAGGGACCTTGCTTCATGTGTTAAAATATTCAAGATATTTTATGTGCCAAATTTATGTATCTTCTTGTAAATGCTTATGTGTGAGGATGTATTCTTTTAAATGGTTAAATATGTACTCAATAAATACACAACAACATAACTTGCAACAAATAAACCATCAAACACTCAACAAGAACAACATGATAAAGGGTTCACCCCTCTCCGGGCCACATCTCCCTTGAGCCTCCATCAATGGACTCAGCTCTCTGGGATTAATTAGTCAAAGTTATTTTACAACATCTGCTCAATTCCAATGGAAAAATAGGCTGTACCATTGGGATCAAAACACTATAAAAACCCAAAATGACTAATAAAACTCCGAAAACGGATCATGGCTCGTCGGGCATGACCTCTTCTACATGTGGCCACCAGCTACTTTGAGATTCTGCTACTGGAAAAAACACACGTAAAAGTCCTCAAAAGCCTCCAAAACCTATCCCAAAGTGTTCAGAGCATATCTAATAGTCAAAAATGATTATTCAATCCCATAAAACAAACATAGGCTCACCAAAACTTGTCCTCGATCAATGAGGGCTTCAAATACAGAGCTCTCGGAAACTTCAATGGTTAAAAAACTGCAAAGAAGTCTTCAAATGGCCTTGATAATTGTGCAAATGGATTAAATACGTCTAAAAACCCCTAGATGGGCTTTTCGACACCTCAATGCGACCAAAATGAAGAAGATAGGCCCCTTACATGTTCTCTTCCTTCAAGCTTGTTAATACGGTTGTAACGCACCACTGTGTGCTTGAACCAAGAACACGCCCCAAAACATGTGCTTAAACCCGGCGTCGTGCATAACCAAAATAGTCCAAACTATGGGATGGTTAGCGGAACTTCTAAAACCCTAACACGCCAAGACCAGGGCACATGGATCCATGTAGACCCATGGCCTTTCCTATAAAGGGCCACGCGGTTTAAAACCAAGGAATTAAAATGTAGCCAAGTGTGGTGATATAATTGAGATTGTTAACCATTTTAAAACTAACTCCCGTGCATGAAATGACCATCGGTCATATGAAATGTTGATATAACCGGGGGCTAACACCTGTTGAAATACCAAAACCTGCGCCAAAGCTCCGTGTAGGGTCATATGGTAATAGCACCCAAAACCAAGGGCTGAACTCCACGAAATATGTGCGCGCACATGTATAATGTTCATATGGTTAAAACATATAAAACCACGGAGAGCTAGGGCACAAAGCCCTAGCATTCACTCCAACCATATAATAATGTAAATTTAAATATATTAAAAACCCTTATCCATAACAAGAACCAACGCGCAGCACCAGGTTGGGTGGCCATTTCCAAAGCACTCGGTCTATGGTGGAGGTTTGGGGTTTGATTTCGGTGGACTTAACAAAATTTTGAACAAACAACCAATGCCATGGTGCCATGTGGCATCCACGGTGGGCCACATGGCACCTCATAATTTGAAAACCATGCCGCGTGTCACAACACGATTATGCTTGTCATCAATCACGGCGCCGTAATGACGTAGTGACAACTCAACTCTACCAAATTACTTCTTCCATGTCAGCATGCGGTCATGCCACATCAACTTATCGCGATGCAGTTGTACGGTTTACCGCGATCCCGTCCTTTTGTTTCCCACTGTTTGGCGATTCAAACAAATCGCGATATATCTCGCTCCCAACATCCATTTGAGGCGAAGCAGGTTGTGTTGGGTTCATGATGATGATGGGGATGCAGCTCGTTGTTTTGAGGAAATTAAAGCGTTGATTTTTTGTGCTAAATTTTGACCCCTGGTCCGATTTTGATCACACCTTCCCCAGCGAAAAGATTTTGGACCACAAGAAAGCATGATTATCTGCTCGAGCTTCAATACTCTTCTTCTTTCAAGTTCTATCAACTTATTCTACTTGAAAAGTCTTTTGGAAATCACCTAGGTACCTTAACATGCCTTGCTGTGGTTATGTCCCTCAACCAACGTTCTGCGAACACTCTTGACCCACTGTTCTCTCTGTGATTTGGAAGACTTCTAACCTTCCCAATGAGAATCAAGTCCCTCTTGAACTCTTGGCTTTAACACAATCGGCTCTCCAATGGATGCAAAAACTTTCTGCGACATCTTGTCACAAGCGAAAACCATCAATCTTGAAAACAAATTATACAAAGACTGAAAAATGATGCCAACCGAGAGTCTTTTTCTCTTCAAAGAAAGCATGCATCTTGTACTTCATCAAAGCACATGGTGTTTTCCGGCATCTCGGTGTACTCAATCAACTTACAACCCAACAAAACCTATGGCTAAACCTGAAATTGCAAGAAAACATGATCGACACAACATATAACTAGATCCAGAACCAACATTGACACAAGTCAAACCTCATTTGAAACATATCAGCCTTCCCAATCTCACAAGTCGACATACATGATACACAATCATGTTACAATCATGAATCATTCATGATGAACCTTCACTAGGTTCACTGCTTACACAAACAAAAACAAATGCATCGCGCTGACACCAACTCTCCTTCCAGTATGAACATAGGTACATAAACCCAAAACATGTGGGTACATAGAGTTGTATATGGAAAAGATATATGGTTGTAACAAGTGAACATCATATCCATCTTTTACATCCTCCTGCCGAATTTATGCAACAACAAAAATGCCTTCAAAATGAATTGCATTCACATACAACTTGCATCATGCAAGTTGTGATAAACTGCTTCAACTTATCATACTCTCAACATAATTACACACATATGACTGAAAAGTGCATTTACAACGAAATACAAGCCTTAATTTCACCAAAGAGGTAACCATTTCTTACCAAACCAACTCAATGGTGACTTTTACGCTGAAAAATCGTCCTCTTGTGAATCATCTTGACTCCCACATCGATGATGGAATCTCCTCTTCCATTCTTGCCGATCTCTTTATCAGCGCTTCTTGTGTTGTGGATGGGTGGTTGGTCTGATATCCAACATTGGTCAATGAGAGATGACCCCTCTTACGACAATGAGATTACCAAATCTTTTGCATCCTCTTTTCCGTTGTCTTTACAGCATAAAGTTTCCTAAAAGGTTAATCTTTTCCAACATTTTGAAACATAGTGGTTATATAAACACAATATGTACATGGATTCTTTCTTCCATTTTTACATACCAATTTATCATGCTTAACATAATCAAAACAGCCAGATGATAAGAGAATTATACCTTGAACATTCACCTTTATAACCTTCTTGAGGAGGTGAATCACGAAAGAGTTAGAAGCTCTCCTTTGAAGACCAATAGTGTGCTCTTGTCCTCATCGTTGTCACAACTCTTTTGTTTCACACATTAGCATTCATCTTGAACACAAGCCTTTGCATGCTTGAAGGATTGAACTTTCAACAAAATTTCTTGAACTTTCTGCTTTATAGCCTTCTTGAGGGTGAACTTGAAACAAAATTTGTGCTTGGAACTTTTCCCTTGTCTCTGACTTTGGAATATGCTCCATCTTTTCGTTCATATCCAAGACCACAATACTTGGGTCTTTCTTCGACAACAATAGGTATGATGCCTTGTGCATGCTTGCCAAACCCTCTACCTTCATAGCCCAATTTTTTAATAGCCAAGCTTGGACCCTATTCCTCTTGTGGCAGTTTTCAAAACCACCAAAACATTCATCTTGAGATAAACTAACATTGCATACCTTATGTTCATGAATGTACTTGGTAATGGTTTCCTTGCCTCATGGAGTTGAATCTCCATCTCATGCAACTCCGAAGCTAGTCTTTCTCCTCCTTCATGGCCATCCATTTGCTCCTAACTTTGCAAGAAGCTAGTCTTTCTCCTCCTTCATGGCCATCAACTGCTCTTCAAGAGAAATGCTCTCATTTCTGTCTTCACACATCTCTTTCATCAAATCTCTCATGGTTAGAATATCCTTCAACATCTCTTTGTCAAATAACTTAGATAATGAAGATGTATGAGAACTACCAATGTTTGAATCTTCCTCCATCCTTGCAAGATATCAAACTTCAACACAAAACTTGCACAATACCAACAGCTAAATCTCAAGCTATCAATGGAAAACACATGAGCAAAACAAGCTATGATCTGATACCACCTGTTCTGAAAATAGAAGGCTGACTTGTGATGTTATGCAAGCACCCTCTACTTCATTAAAACAAACTTTACAGGACCTTGCTTCATGTGTTAAAATATGCAAGATAGTTTATGTGCCAAATTTATGTATCCTCTTGTAAATTCTTATGTGTGAGGATATGTTCTTTTAAATGGTTAAATATGTACTTTCAATAAATACACAGCAACATAACTTGCAGCAAATAAACCATCAAACACCCAACAAGAACAACATGATAAAGGAGTTCACCCCTCTCCGGGCTACCTCTCCTTGAGCCTCCATTAATGGACTTGGCTCTCTGGGATTAATTTGTCAAAAGTTCTTTTACAAGTTGCTTCTCAAATCCAATGGAAAAATAGACTGTACCATTGGGATAAGAACACATAAAAACCCCAAAAATGACTAATAAAACTCTGAAAACGGATCATGGCTCATCCGGGCATGACCTCTTCTACATGTGGCCATAAGCTTCACTGAGCATCTCTTTGGCAAAAACACCTGTAAAAGTCCTCAAAAGCCTCTGAAACCTGTCCCAAAGTGTTCAGAGCATAACAATTAGCCAAAAATGATTATTCAATCACAGAAAACAAACATAGGCTCACCAAAACATGTCCTCAATCAATGAGGGCTTCAAGCTCCCTAAAGCTTCCTGAAACTTCAATGGTTAAAAACTTGCAAAAGAAGTCTTCAAATGGCCTTGATAACAATGCCAATGGATTAAGGACGTCCAAAAACCCCTAGCTGGGCTTTTACAACACCTCAATCGGCCAAAAAAAATGAAGAATATAGGCCTCCTGCCATTCTCTTCCTTCAAGCTTGTTGGCTCTGGTTCGCCAAAACGCACCTCTGTGTGCTTGAACCAAGAACACACACCAAAATGCGTGTTTAAACCCAGCATCGTGCATAACTGAAAAATGGTCCAAACTGTAGGACGGTTAGCGGAACTAAAACCCCTAACCGGCAAGACCAAGGGCACATGGATCCATGTGACCACGCGCTCATATTAAAAGGGCCACGAGTTTTAAACCAATGAAAATGCGCCAAGTGTTGGGCGTATAATTGGTTGTTAACCATTTTAAAAACTAACTCCCACACGCAAATGACCATCGGTCATATGAAATGTTGATATAACCCGGGGCTAACTCTTGTTGAAATACCAAAACCCGCACCATAGCTCTGTATAGGGTCATATGGTAATACACATATAACCAAGGGTTGAATGCCACGAAATATGCGCGCGCACATGTATAATGGTCATATGGTTAAAACATATAAAACCGTGGGCTGGGGATAAGCCTTGGCCCAACCCCGCGCCAACCATATAATAATGTAAATTTAAATATATTAAAACCCATATCCATAACAAGAACCAACGCATGGCGCGCCGGTTGGGCGACCATTGCCAAAGCGCTCGGTCTATGGTGGAGGTCTGGGGTTTGATTCCAGTGGAATTAACAAAATTTTGAACAAACAACCAATGCCATGGTGCCACGTAGTAGCCCACAACTGGGCCACGTGGCACCTCATAATTTGCCAAAACCATGCCACGTGTCACAACACGATTCGCCCAACTGTCAACCAATCTGAAACTGCCACGTCAGCATGTGACAAATCAACTTTGCAACGTTACTTCTTCCATGTCAACGTACGTTCATGCCACGTCAGCATCCGTACGGACTGCACAGTCAACGTCCCTTTTTTTTCCCTGTTTGACGATTCGAACAGGTCGTGATATCTCTCGCTCCCGACGTCCGTTTGAGACGAAACAAGTTGTGTTGGGTTCATGATGATGAGGGATACACTCTCGATCGTTTTGAGGCAATTCCGAGAATGTTTATTTTTGAGCTAAAATTTGACCCCTGATCCAAATTTTGATCAAATAACCTCTTTTCCTATCTCAAATTCAAATTTGTGAGGTGGTTGGAAAAGACATAAATTTCTGGAAATATGTTGCTCAAAGATTGACCTATATATCTCAAATAAAAATAGATGTGTACAAATGGGAAGAGGATTTTGTATATTGTTTTGTTGTGAGAAAAAACCTCTCTCATTTCTTTGATATTCGTTTTCATTTGCCCGGGATATGCATTTCAAAAACATTTTTCAAACAAGGAAATTTTGAGATCCGAAAATTAGGGCTCAGAGATGAATTCGATTCTCCTAATATATGACACCTATAGGAAAATTGAGAGAGATTATTGTTCTTTGACATCTTAGTAACAAAAGGCTCCGCTCATTTCTGAAAATGATTCTTCAGTTTCTCAAAATCATCATTTGAAAACGATGACTCAGCAAGGTAAAAACAAACTCTTCTACACTTTCGACAGCTCATTTTCCCTTGAAAATCTGATTTAGTCGTCGAAAGCCCTGACTTTCGGCGGCTCACAACCCTGTAATTTTACCACTTAGCCACCGAAAGCTAAAAATCAGTTTTTGGTCTATTTTGAAATGCAATTTGATTTATGTGTTGGAATGATATAGTTTTAAGAGCTTGTCTCAAAGCCTTTAAACCTTAAGATTAGAAATAATTTTTCTACCTAATGCTCCTCTTATCATGTGATTTGAAAATCATTAGCAAGTTATTTTTTATCGCTAACACATTCATCGCATAATTTTATCTATAAATTTGTTTCTGTGATGATTCAGACCATAAAAGTCAAAGGATATTTATAGGAATTCTCAAGGTATCTGTGGTAACAATTTCATCTTCTGGGTCATCCTAACTTTGGCGATACACCTTGTGTAAGATAGGGTAGCTGACTAGTCCTATTAACTAGCCTCAAACAAGTGTTCCAGGTAAAACAATGATATCTTCTTTAGTGAGTATCCAAATTAAGTGAGACCCATTGAATTGCATAGTGGACAGTTTTTAGTATTTCTGGCGCAAGTTTCAGAATACAATATCATTTATTTTTCACTTGGCATGCTTTACAAGTACGCTCTCCTGGAAAGGAAAACAATCAACAAGGTGTGGGGAAGTCACTATAACTTCCACTTGGCACATACAATTTTTATCAGACATGTGGTATTGTAGAGAGGACATATCATAGAACTACAAAACAAAATTTCATACCTATAAGCGTCGAAATTGTAAAGATACAAACAAAATAAAGGTTAGGTAGCAAAACAACCTCCAAATCAAAGTTTAAAATGTGCATTTTGTTTTTTGGAAATTTTCATATCTTTTGACTATAAGATCCAATTGGGGTGATTCAAAAAGTATAATAAAGTGGGATAAAAGGAGTATAACATAAATTTGAGAGAAACTTAGGGATTGTTTTAGGTACAGACATGTTCCGACATCTCTAAACATAGGAGTTGTCGTTACTGGTCAGCACTACAACCTGGGGACTGTGTGGTTCTTCCACGTACCTAGATTATATCAGAATGCCCCATTCGAATGGAAGATCGCACGCCCAAAACAGAGATCGTATGCAAAAGTTACGACCTCGAGAAGTTGATGTACTCACTTACCCAAATGGGGCCCACATGACTTTTGGCACTTCATCTCCTAGGGTTTTTGGCATTCCTGCTTATTGTAAAAAGGTCTGCAGAGTCTCATTTTAATCACTTTCTTGTGAATGCGAGTAGCCATCACATCTCTTCTCAGAGATAAGCTACCATCATTCTATCGAGTCTTTCACTCCATACTTAACAGTCTCTGTACATTTATTTCATTAATAGAAATCATGTATTATTCTATATCTGTGTTTATGGTTGCATCTCTGATACATTTTTGTTATATTATTGAATATCTATGATATCTCTGTGCATTTCTTTATTATATCTCCCATCTGATTTTGTGCCGAAAATAAACCAGATCAGTTTCTCCTCCCTACTAGATCCAGAGGGTTGAATCCTTCTAAATTTTGGCTCCTTCTGATCTGGTACTTGGTAGGGCTACCTACCTCACCACGGGTGGAGCCATCTCCTCCTCCTCTTGATGTGGCTCATCAATTCCATATAACTTAAGAATATCTGAGGTTGTTTTCTCTCCCTTAAAGTATCACTGGGAGATGCATTCCTCACCGCATACTGCAAAGTGTGACGAAGTGATGTTGGCCTCCTCCTGGTCACTACAACATCTCTAGGTAGATCCATTGGCCTTGTTGACTCTAATGAATCCTTCTGATAGTCTGAAGGATGAACAACTAGACTAGAGTGAACTGTATGGTCATCCCTAGGAGCCTTCTTCTCCTCATAATAAATCTCCATATGAGACACTTTGTATCCCATAAAATTACTTTCTATAAGGTTCTAACTTCATACATGGATGTATGTTGTCATGTCTACAACTTCTTGTCTGGATAGTTTGCTCCATGTCTCAAACTAGAGATCATATAATTTGTTGCCTCCTGCAACCATCACTATAGATCCCTCTCAGGGATATCACCCGTGACCTTCCTGGAACAAGAACAACTTTCACTATAGATATTTCTTGGATTTATCACCTGTAACCTGCCTGGAACAAGAATAAGAAGCACGAATAATGATTTTCTAGTGTTGTGACCAATTATTCCTCCATGGTAACCTGCCCAAAAAAAAAACAAGAACATCTCCATGGTTACCTCCATGGAATTTACATGGTAACCTACCTGGAACAAAGAAGAACATATCCATGGTAACCTCCATGGAATTTACAAGGTAACCTGCTTGGGACAGAGACAACAACCAAGAACATCTCCTAGAAGAGATCAATTTCATTTTGTAAATAAGTGCATCATTAGTACTAGATAGTGAGCATTCACATAATGATAATCGTACCAACAATACTCAAGTGTTACTAAACATTTGATAGCAAAAGTACTTAGCAATAATAGAACTCTAAATACTATTGTCCCAGTGACAACATTTACTTAAGATGCAACAATATAAAATTTCAAACATGATGTGCAAACCTGGAATCTTGCTACTATTGTTCCATTTGATTTTGAGTTGTCATATATTGTAGGAGACATCATCACTACTGCATCCAACTCTTGAGATTTCTCCGAGTTCACTAGATCTATGATCGCTTTGGATCTACTATCACTGCTTGAACACATGTCCTTTTGCCAAGTGTGCATCTCCTACAAACACCCTCATGATATAACTTATATACAAGTGAATGCCTTTGAAATTTTTAGCACCATCCAACTTGTCTTCTAATTTGAGACAATAAATCATCTCAACAAGAAGAATTCAGAAATATGAATCAGAAGGTTCAATGTTAGGAAAAATGTCAATAAGCTTGAAAACCCTAAAATTTTAACTTTGACAGATTGTTAATCTCAGAGGTGAAATAGGTGCACTATGGAAAGGAGAGTTTATCTATGCCAAAATTCTCCCCAACTCATCACAATAAATGCTCGGCAAGCTTCACAAAAGTGTTACTGCAATTGTTGTAGAGAGATAGGGGTGAAATTTTGACTTTCACCAAATTACGGTCTAAGAGGTGCAATAATGGTGTTGGAGCAAGGCGAGTTGATATTTGGTGGAGTTTAGTCCCAACAACTTTGCAATATTTTCTCAATGAGATTGACAAAAAAATTGTGCAACGACAAATTTCATGTGTATTGGAAAATTGCAACAATGTAGGATCTTCCTTCTAGTGATTAGACTATTTTGAAGGTAACTTGCTYTGATACCATGTTGATTTTTCTAATTTCCATATCTAGTAATTATTACTTTTTAAATCCAYTGTTATCATAGATTAATTACGCACTAAAAATTACAACTAAAATAAAACTACAACGGAAATAATAGAATCATAGAGAAATAACCATGCACAATAGACACAATATTTATCGTGGGAAAACCCAAACTTGGGAGAAAAACCCAAAAAAAAATCTTTAGATGAAATCCAATCCAAGTTCATGAATACATCACCAAGAAAGTTAAAAGTTCCAAGCACATAGAAAGATATGCCCTGGTGTGAGGAAAATCCCTTAAGTATGGCACATCACTAGAAGAAGGTAGTGCACCACATAACTGGCACAACTGGAAATTGAAAACTGCAACCAGATAATTTTCACTAGAAGAGGAGAGTTGATGAGATGGGTAATAATGAAATGAATCTACCTTTATTTATACTAGTCAAGTCACCTTAATTTTCTCTAAGGGCCGACTTGTCATTTTTTTCTTTTAACTTTATTTTATTTGTTTGTTTCTTTTACAAGTGTTTCTTCAATGCTTCAATTGAGACAGATTGATATTCTTGTCTTCTATTTCTTTCTAGTGCATTCTTGGGTCTTCTATAATGGTTTCTTATGGAGAATGACTACCCGAAGTTGCAAAACTTCAACAAAAAGACTACTCCAGATAAAGAATACGATGTGTATCTAGCGTCGACCAGTACACAGTCGGATCAGGATGTTTGGTTGATCAAATCAGAATTATCCTTTCATATGACAACACATAGAGAATGGTTTTGCAGCTATGAACGATATTAGGGAGGATATATGTTCATGGGAGAATATTTAACAACCAAAATTGTTGGATGAGAAAGAGTTGGACTGATACTACAGGATGGGAGGACTAGAATCCTTCCAGGTATGCTACATATTATGGGTTTGGAAAGAAACCTGATATTTGTCAGTGAGATGAGTGATGTAGGAGTGCACACTCTATTTCATAAGGATACATGAAATATGGTAATAGATGTGATGGTCTTAATGAAAATCTTTCAGATTGGAACCCTATATAAGTTTGTAGGGGATGTCATCTCGATTGGATGCAACAACATCGTTGTTCCTGAAATTGACTTGAACCGACTAAATTTGGGCTGAGTCAATTCAAACTGGCTCAAAATTTATTTTTCAAGTAGAACCGACCATGTTATGGCACGAGAGGATGGGACACATTGGAGAAAAATTACTTCGAGCTATCCATAAAAAATGTATGGTTGAAGATTTTCTTAAATGTAATTTAGAAGTCAATTTTTGTGAACATTGTATATATGGAAAACAAAGTCGAGTGAGGTTCCCATATGGAGCAACAAGGGAAAAGGAGATTCTATAATTGGTTCATAGTGATATGTTTGACCCTATTTAAATTCCTTCACTTGGTGGATCCTTGTATTATGTCTCCTTCATAGATGATTTTTCCAGAAAGACATGGATATATTTCTTGAGGAAGAAATTGGCGATTTTCGAGAAATTAAAAGAATTTGTCTCTTTTGGAAAACCAGATAGATAAGAATATAAAGATGTCGCGAATTGACAATGGTGGTGATTATTTTGAGCATTTCTGCAAGCAGTGTGTCATAGCACACCAAAATACAATACCATATATGCCACAACAAAATGAATTTTGTGAATGAATAAATAGAACATTGATGGACAAGGAAAAATATTTGGTGAATATGTCAAATTCGATGGCACTAGTCGACTCGATTCCACATGAGGTATGGTATGGTAAGAATCCTTCACTTTCTCATCTCAAAGTATTTTGTTTTGATTCATTTGTGCATCTTCCCAAGGAAAAGAGGAGCAAGATGGAAAAGAAGGTAGACAAGTGTATTTTCATTGGATATAAAGAAGGAATGAAAGAATATAAGGTCTAGGATCTTGCATCAAGGAAAACAATGTAAAATCGAGATGTGGTCTTCATAGAAGTTGGAAGGAATTCTGAGTCTGAAGTGGTTCAAATAGATAATAATCCATAGAAGGTGAGGCTTGAACTGAGGAACAAAGAAGAAGATGATTCAGATGATTCGACTAAATCAAATAAATAGTTGGGACAACCAACCCCGATTGTAAGGAGGTCTGGATGAGTAAGAAAACCAGCCGAAAGGTATAATCAACCTGGCTTCCCTTCTGCATTTGTGTTAACTTCCATTGATGAGGATCCCAAGTTGATCATGGAGGAAGACGACTCAACAAAGGGTAGAATCTGGAAGGACGTCATGGTTGAAGAGATGGAATCATTTCATAAGAATGATATGTGGGATCTAGTTGAATTACTTAGTGGAATAAATATCGTCAGTAGAAAGT
Organism: Picea sitchensis; assembly: GCA_010110895.2. Taxonomy (NCBI): domain Eukaryota; kingdom Viridiplantae; phylum Streptophyta; class Pinopsida; order Pinales; family Pinaceae; genus Picea; species Picea sitchensis. The sequence continues at coordinate 176,245 of SNQJ01S0023324.1, read as the reverse complement.
GGGTATTCAAGAGAAATATGAACGCAATAGATCAAGTCAAGAAATTCAAATCTCAATTGGTAGAGAAAGGATATTCTCAAGTCAAAGGAGTCGACCTCGGTGATATTTTTTCCCATGTTGCATAAGTAAATACCATTAGAGTACTAATGTCTCTAGCTGCAACATTTGATCTGGAAATAGAACAGATAGATGTGAAGACAACATTCCTATATGGGAACCTGGAAGAGGAAATATGCATGAAACATCTTGAAGGATCTGTTGTAAAGGGAAAGAAATATCTAGTGTGAAAATTGAAGAGATCCCTTTATGATATAAAACAATCATCAAGGATGTGGTACCAATACATTCTTAGTTTGGGATTTGTGAGAAGCGAAGTTGATCATTGTATATATTCCAAGGAAGAAGGTGGGAGTTTCATATATGTAACAGTGTATGTCAATGACATGTTGCTGATAAAAAACAATGTAGACACAATAAAGGAGGTGAAAAAGTAGTTATCCTCCAAGTTCGACATGAAGGATCTCGGTGCAACGAACTTCATTCTGAGAATGGAGATCAAGAGAGATCAAGTAACTAGAAATATCTAGTTCAATTTGAAGAAGTATATTGAAATAGTTTTGAAACGTTTCAACATACAAGATTACAAACCTATAAAGGTTCCTATTCCTGTGCGAGCAAGGATAATTGTTGAACAATGTCCAAAGACACATGAAGAAATAAAGTATATGGCATGTGTCTCCTTTGCAAGTCATGTTGTTAGAATTCTAATGTATGTAATGGTCTGACGCGACTAGACATTTCCCATGCAGTGGGAGTGTTGAGAAGATGTTAAAATAATTAAAAAGTACCTAGGCAAGTGTTTCTCA
>SNQJ01S0023324.1:129531-142225 GCA_010110895.2 Picea sitchensis | reverse complement strand
ATCATTTTGATGTTCTCATCCCTCAAAATAAATATGGCTCAATACCTTATCCATGTATTCTTCCAAACAAAAATTAAGTTATGTACTCCATAGGGTAATATTTAGTTTACATGTTTGGAAGCAACTATAGCCAAAATTTTGAATGCAACCATGATTAATATTAATTTATGTTAAAAGCGGTTCTTAATTAGGAATGTCTTGTACAAGCTCTGTAGTGTTTCCAACTAGCTCACAAACAAAATAAATCTCACTATTATATATGTGATAATGTTCAACTTGATGAATTGGTCATTTGTTCTTTTTTTACAATTAAAAAGCATGAGCAAACCTAGGCCTCAGAGGATGCATTTAATGTTGATGAATCCAAAACCTGCACCCTCACACTAAATCCACAATTTAAAAAATGTTCTTCTATTTGATTAAATAGAAAGTGAGTAGTCGCAGTATAATATGATGTATACATATAAAGTGAGTAGTCACAATATAATATGTTGTGTGTGTGTGTGTTTTATAAAATATACACCCTATAAAATCTTTGGTCCCATCCCTTGTTAAAAGGATATGGGAATAATTTCATTTCAAAGAGTTTCATTGTGATATTTATTCCCTTATTTAACCCTTGACCATGCCAAATAGTTGGATATTGGGTAACATCATCATATGAATGATCAATTTGTTGTAATCATTCCATGTTCTAGTATCACATTTTTTAACGCTCTGTAAATTCCTAGAGGTTTTCAGGAGGTAGAAGAAATTTAGCAAAGGTAACTTACCCAACCACTTCGAAACTGGGATCTAGCCCTATCAGTTTCAGAGAGGGATCTCTCTATATGATTTAGATATGTTTGAGTTTAGATATTAGGCTAGTTGAAATGATAAGAGTGTGTTGTTTTATTTTAATAAAGACGGCTGAAATATGGCTTATGCATCCATTGGGGTATGGGGTCTGTGTTAAGGTTTGAGATCAGAAAACAGATTTTATAAGGTTTCTTCACAGGGCAAGGTAATGAAAATGTTGGATATTTTAGAATTAAAGTGATGGAAAGATAGAAACAAATGAGATAGTCAATTAAAATAAAGAAGCATTTAAGAATTCCTTTATAATAATATCAGAAGAATAACATTCAGATCTTTAAAAGCTAGAAACAGAGTATTCGAGATAAATTCTGCACTTAAAATTATTTTAAATGATCATAGAAAGAAAGTAGAATGATAACGAAGTAAGATAAATGATTTAACAAAGAGAAGTAAACATCACCAACATAAACACGCAAGAATCCTGTGAATCGTCCTTTTATTACTGGTAGATCTCTTTCAAAGGTTACAAATTACAACTTTCTTGGGCGTAAAGATCAACACTCAATACTTCGAAGTGTGAAGTATTTATAGAAAAATTACAATTGATCCTGTCATTAATGATCAAGATATGGTGGAGATAAAATCTAACTAACTAGATTACATTTTACAAAAAGATAGGAATTCTAAATGATCCTTGAATCCTTGATGTTGATTTTGAGGAAGTGGTTGATGATTCATCTTTGACTTGATTATGACTGTACCAGGTGCTGACTCAGACGTACACCTTATCATTACTCGATCAAAGTACACAGGTCATCCCATCTCTTTTGACTAGGGATGGTGATTTTGAGTAACCTTCGGTAAACTTCATCCATCTCTGTGTATTTGGTGAAGGTGGACTTGGTGATGAAGATGTACTTGATCTCTTGTTGGATGTTGAGGTCCAACTGTAGAGTCTCCAAAAATGATTTACCGGTTATGTTGCCTTGTATCCCTGCAAACTTAGAACCATCCTTTGCCACTGTGATGATCTTCTGTTTGTAGTCTGAGAGGGTAATCAACTTGTCATTGATCACAAGTAACCCTAATAGCCCCTTCTTATGTAGTAAATCCATTTTGCGGAAAAAAATTTGAACTCCAATGTCCATTGCTTGGGACCTTTCCTCAAGTTGCAAAATTAATCCTCTCCTAGTCAAAACTTTCTTGACCTCAAGGATATTTTCTGTTCTATCCTCAATCTCCAAGGCCTCTACCTCCTCTTTTGTTTTGGAATTCAATAATATGATGATTTTGTTTGCCTCAGTAGGCCTTTCTCCTAGTTCTCCTCTAATCTTATCAATGGCCTATTTGCTTCTCTGTATTAGTTCATGTTGCTCAAACATAATCTGTATAAGTGGCCAAATTTCTATCATGGATTTGCAGATGTCCATCCAAATATTTTCCTTGGCCTCTGAAAGTGTTTTGGCCATGACTGTTTCTTTCTGTATCTTTTGCAATTCTTGCTTGAGTCTCTGTGTTGTATGCATCTTTTGTATTGTAATTAGACTGGAAAGTGGACTTTAGATTTTGGAGGTTATTGATCGCATCCTGCAGTCTTTTGATTTCCTGTTCCTGTAGAGACATGTCTTGCATGGATTTTGCTAATTTTTCTGAAGCATCTATGGTTTTTATTGAGGTTTCTACTGGCACCTCTATTGTGGTGGTTACTGTTGTTGTGTTGATACGTGTAATGGGAACTGCATTCAATGGTATGACTGCCATTGACACATTTTTCTCCTTTTCTTTAACTAACATTTCCAGSTCGAATTCCATTTCTTTAATCTGAGCATTTTGCTCCATGATCAAATTCAACATTTACTCTTTATGGCCTTCAGTCTCAGCCATTTCTTTAGCTTGTGGGTATTATGTAGCAGRAATTTTCAATTGTTTCCTCAAGGAGGTTATGTCAGCGTTCTTCTTTTTKATTAGCTCTTATGCTGCTTTGACATTGGATGGATCATATCTGATTTTGAGTACCAATTCTTCCATATATTTTATCTTGTTATCCTTTGCCAAATAAGAGAACTTTTCCATCTTCAGCTAAGTCTGGACATTGTTCAAGGAAACCTGCAACTTTGCAGCAGTCGTGGAGGTGTTTTCCAGGGTGGAGAAAATCATTTCTCCGGTCTGTCTGTGTATATCCATTTGATCAACTGGGTGCACTTCTGCAACATCAAACTCAAACGTTGACCTTTTATAATTAGAAATTGTTTTGGGTTGAGGCACCTATGGCTATAAGTATTCCATGTGCATTATCCCCTTCTCTGTATAAAAAGTAGAGAGCAACCTATGATGGGTTGTAGATGTCTTCTTCCATAATTGAGCATAGGTACTATTTGTCAACATCTCATTTTTCTTCTTGATTAAGTTATACTTCTCAAAAAGGTTGAGTCCTACAGGATCTTGTGAATATTTGGTTGTCAATGTTGTATAAATATGCTTCTTCGACGAGGAAGTGGGAATTGTTTTTTGTCTTCCTAAGGAAAATAGTGAATATTCTCCTTCCATTAATGTAGTGGACTGAGTCTCTTCTTCTCCATACCTGTCAGGTGTATGACTCGTCTTGGGCCTCATTCTGTAAACCTGGAAATCCTCTACTGAGACTTCAGTGACTGAGGAAGATACCTCTTTTATGGGCCTCTTCTTTACTGGTACCTGAGGAGTAGTGGTCTGTGAAATACTGACAGGTGGAGACTGTTGTTATGTGTCTATCAGAGTGTTATACTCCCACTCTATCTGTTTCATGAACTTCTCAATTTTTGGTTTGGGTACATGAGCATATGGGGAAATTTTATTCCTTAATATGGTTTCTGCAATAATCCCACATGGATCATAGTGCCAAGAGAAACTGAGACTGAAATTCATTTCTTTCAATAGCTTGTTGGCTACTTCCCCTTCATCTTTGTTGTTGCATATGAAATAATCCAATATGACCTTTGATCTTGAGTTGTTGTTTTTTTCTTAAAAGACACATAGTGAATGTCGTTTGAATTAATCATCTGGATGATATATTCTAGATCGAATATCCTGACAGGCAAGTATTTGGGCATCTTATAGGGGGCCAACTCACATCCGTAAACTTTGATCTCTGTTTGATCATGGTACAGGTACCAATCCCCTATTTTAGCAAGGTCTGATAGGTGCATGATCATTTGAATATCTTCATTTATTCTGAGTTCTTTGCGTCCACTTAACATGCTTACCACTGGGTGGTAAAACTAGTCGATGAACAACTTAAAACTGAACTCAGATGAGTTATTTCTCAGTAATGACGTCTAGGATGTGACCAGATGTGGATTACCATCTTGGTCGAGCTTCTGCAGGAAGAAAGGAAACTCGTCTGATTGGAAAAATATGAACATGTATGCCAATATTGATGAATACCTGAACATGCCTTCTGTAGGAAAACTGAAGCGTTTCTCGTGAATGTTATCGGCCATAAAATGGATGAAATTGAACTGGGTGGTGGCCTTCTCTTTGGTGGAGAAAATGGACAAGAAACCTAGGATGGGTTCATCCACCCACTCGTCTAAATAAAATGGAGGAATGGTAGGGGGGGTTTTCTTGGGTAATTGGGCACTCTCAAGGAGGAAAAGCTCAAATATTTTTGATCTCTAGGGAAAATACAACTTCTGGTACATTTCAGTTAGAACTTCAATGGTAAAAGGGGAAAGGGATTCGGCTCTGGGTACTTGCATCATCTAGTCAATGGTTTCAGGTGTAATGGTGAAAAGGGTCTCTCTAGATGATGAAACAATCACTATTTGATTGGGAATATAGTGTGCCTGGAACTTGAGGGCGGGCTCGGGGAAATGGTATATTTGGGGGAAATGATATAATGGGAGATTGGAATCCCAGAGTCCAATCTCGTCGCTCTGGTCCAGGAAGGTATCTCTGAGACAGAAGTGCAATTCAAAGAAGTCGAATTCGCACTTCGGCTCTGCAATCAAGTAATATTTGTCAGCCAAAGGCATCTGATCCAAGTCGACGAGAGGCAGGAGGAATGAGTTTTCTTTGATCTCTGACGATTTGGATTTTGGCACCATTGAACCGACTGATACCTGCAACAAAGGATTGTTAGCTGCATTTACCAGGCGTTAATGACGGATGTCGATTTAGAAGAACAGAGAATGGTGTGGTATGGCTACGTCTAGATGGTGAATAGTGTGGTAATGGTGAAAAAACAGAATTATGAGGATGAATGGGTGTCTGTTGGGAAATTGGATGACGAATCAATAGGCTAACGGTCATGGTTTCCCGCATTGTTTTTCCAACGGGTATCTCGGGGATGAGGTGGAGGGTAATAAATGGGTAACAGGTATATGACGGTGATATGGAGGGCAGTGAGTGGATAACAAGTGGATGGGATGTGACAGGCGACGAGTGAGTGGGGTGTGGTACGTTGACGAAGAAATGGAAAATGACGTGTAGGCAGAGATAGTGGAGTGTGACGTCAGATAAGAGAGGTTGTATGAAAGAATGGCTTGGTAGTTTAATCGGGGGTGGTAGGTGGTAATTGGTTTAGAGAAAGGGGGGTCTAAGTTAACACAAATGCACCATGTTATGATGGGGCCCGCCGGGGAATACCACCAGCTCAGACACCCCCCCCCCCACCGTTAAATATAGAATGGTTTGGGGGGGTCTGATATCATCTGTCGGCCGTAGATCGAAGCGCCTTTTTCTCTACCATTGATCTAAGCGTGCCTTTTAACATAAAGCGTCGATCACTTTATATCACAAAAACTTAGGATAACACCTTTTTATGGGTTTTTTGTGCTGATCACCTTTTTCATTTTTGTCACCAAGGGGTTAGAATACAACATTTCTAACTCAAATCCAAGAATTCAACCAACTTCATGTCTGTTTTATTGAAACGAAGGAAAACTAACCTAGGTCCTAATCTATTCACCTAGCAAATTTAACCCAGATTAGATTGTTGGGTTAAAGAATTACTCTAGCCTAGGACTATTTCATCAAGTTTAAACTGTTTGATCAAATTTATTCACTAACCTATCTACCTTGGCTAAGATTAAAATGTTGAGCCAATTTTTATTCACTAATCCTATCAACATAAATTCAAAGGACTTGACCATGGTTAGACTGTATGAATCAAGCCATTCTTATTGCATGGGGTTTTATCATTTTTCTTTTCATACCATCTTTTATTATTTTTCTTTTCTTTTATTATTTTTCTTTTATTTCTTTTCTTTTTCTTTTATTCTTTTCTTTTATTTATTTTCTTTTTCTTTTATTCTTTTCTTTTTCCTTTCTTTTCTTTTTCTTTCTTTTCTTTTCTTTTATTCTTTTATGTAAATCATTTGCAGAATTGAATATTATTTACAATACAAATACAACTAGAGGTAAAATTTCCAGTCACCAGTTGATCCTATGAAACATAGGGTTATAACAGTGGCTCCACCTGGGGATGGTGCTCTCCTTGTGAGGTGCCAAGAACCTGCTTCCTGATGTCTTGAAATATTTTTTCTAGTGCTTCTTTTGCAACTTGATTTATTTTATTTTGAAAATCTGGTGGCCCTAGTCAGTGGATTAGGGCCTTCTCTTCGAGCTTCAACCATCTGATCAACAACACCCACACATAACCTGAAAGTAAAAGGAATGGTTTGTACAATGAAATTGAATTACTAAGATCCTCATTAGGGTGGGACATAATGCTTGAGCATTCTGCCATTTAAAGGTCATTCTAGAAAGTCTGCTCCATCACTGTCCTTGAGAAAAAATGTGTTATTTCCTTTGTATGCTTGAATGATATAAGGGCCTTTCCACAAACTATCAAACTTTCCATGTTTACCCTTATCCTCATTCCTGGAATCCCACTTCAGTACCAAATCACCCAACTCAAAATCATCCTCTTTAGTTCTCCTATCATAAATATTTTTTATGTTTTCCTGGATAACTTGGGTCTTGTTATACACTTCTTCTCTAGACTGTTGTAATTGAATCATCTCATTTATCCTCCTTTGGGTATCATTGGGCTCCGCCTATACTTCTTGCAACAATTTCATAACAGGGACTCCCAAAGAAGTAGGGAAAATTGCCTCAGTGCCATATACCAACTGGTATGGAGACATACCAATCGATCTTTTGGTGGTCAGTCTGTCAACTCAGAGTGAAAAAACCAACTTTTTATGCCAGGACTTCTTGTTCTCTTGTAGTGTCTTCTTAATGATATTCACCAAAAATTTATTGGAGGACTCAGCTAGCCCATTTCCCTGAGGGTAATACGATGTGGAGTGACCCAGAGTAATCTAGTATTTGCTGCAAAATTCTACTATCTTTTTGGATTTGAAGGCCACTACATTGTCAGTTATGATCTTCCTAGGACACCCAAAATGAGACAAAATATTAGTTTCCAAAAATTTAATGATGACAGAGTCAGTGGCTTGCCTGCAGGGTATATCTTAGATCCATTTGGTAAAGTAGTCCATAGTCACGAGGATCCATTTTTGCTGACCTTAAGAGAGTGAATGTATCTCCCCAATAAAGTTCAAACCCCATTGCTAGAATGGAGCTTCAATTGAAATGGGTTTCAGTGGCAGAGGAAAATTTTTCCTTTTACCCTCAAAAACTTGGCATTTGTGGGAGGAGGTGACTTTTTGATGCACATCAGCAACCAAGGTGGGCCAATAAAAACCAGCTTTAAGGATCTTGTTAGTCATGGTCTTCCAACTTAGATGCATGCCAAAATATCCTTCATGGAAATCATACAATACCTTGCTAGCTTCATATTTTAATAAGCAATTAAGCAAAATACCTCCAGGATATTTCCAGTAAAGGTTTCCATCTAGAATACAAAATTTCAATGCTTTTAGTTTCAATAATCTGGCTTTAGTCTTAGTTATATTGGGAGGACCGTGTAAATTATGCAGGACAAAAATGAGGTCTGTGTACCAAGAAGAATTCAAGAATACCTCTTTTACATTTGGAGTTGCATGTTCTCCCAGCTCATCAACTGCAGCCAAAAAGTTAATGGGTAAAGCATGAAAATTGGATTCATCCATCAACTTGGCCAAACCCCGACCCTTGATCAGTTTAGTGGGTTTTATTTCTATATCATATTCCAGAATAAGAGCAATCCACTTCCCTCTCCTGCCATCAGGGTTATCCTGATTCAAGATATCCTTCACCACTACATTTGGAACATAAGCAATGGTATGAGAATGGAGAATATAAACCCTAAAATATTTTATTGCTTTTACCAGGGCAAAATCTTGTTTCTCCATTATATTATAATTCAACGCAACATCTCTCAGTGACTTGCTGAAAAAGGTTATGGGTTGTTCATGCCCTTCACTATTTTTCTGCTGTAAAATTGTTGCAATGGTGTGTTCTGAGGCAAAAGAGAATAAATAGAAATCCTTAGTGTAATATGGATTGATCAAGATAGGGGCTTGTGTAAGTGCATGTTTTACTTTCTCAAAGGACTATTTGGATTCAGTGTTCCATTTTATTTTGGTGTCTTTTTTCAGCATATTTGTGATGTTCCTGAGGAGTTCTGCCAAATTTGGTATGAATCTCCTCAAAAAAATTATTTTACCAATGAATGATTGCAATTCTTTGATGTTCCTAGGGTGGTCTAGTTTCTGTATGGCTTCTATTCTACTGGGTTCTATTTTAGTTCCATATTTAGAGATTATATTCCCCAACAACTTACCTTCTTCCAAACCAAAAAGAGTTTTCTTGGGATTCAATGAAATCCTGAATTTTCTGTACTTATCAAACAATCATATGAGATGTTTTAAATTTTCCTCATCTGATTTGGAGAAGACAGTAACATCATCCAAATATATGACTATAAACCTGCCAATCTCATCCACAACAGAAATATCCATTTCTCTTTGCAAAGTGGCCCCAACATTCATCAAACCAAAGGGCATTTTCACGTACATGAAAGTTCCCCAGGGTGTGGTGAAAGTTGTTTTTCCCTAGTCATCTGGGTGGACAAGGAATTGGTTATAGCCCAAAAAACCATTCAGTAAAGAGATCCTACTGGCCCCAACTGTTATGCCATTATTATAGTTCTTTGCATTTCAATAGATAATAGCAACATAAGAACAAGATCACTGAGAAATTCACATTCAAAAGAGGCACAACATTTATCCTGGGAAACCCTCAAGGGGAAGAAAACCTAGCAAAACTTCCTTAATATAGATAGCCAATACAATGCCAAGAGATCTCTATGCTAAAACAGAAAGTCCTCTCCAAGATATGTGCCACTCTCTCTCTCCTTTGCTGGTAACAGATCATAACTTGTCTCTCAAACTGAGCAAGTGAGTTGTGTTCAAATGAGGCGCTAGCCTCCTTTATTTATACAGGTTATAGCACGTGTGAAGTGTCTTTTCACTGGCAGGGCCGACTTCTTAATCTGGGTGGGTAAACCCACCTTTATTATATTTCTGGGTCTCTTAATTAACTGTTGTGGCCGACTTCTTATTCTGCCCATTACAATTGTCTTTTGACCAATCCGCAAAAGGGGATTTGGTCCTATTACAATATCCGACATGATCAATCCACAATGGGGATTGATCGTATGAATAAAATATCAATAATAATAAGAATACTCTTTGCAGTTACATTATTTAAACACTCCCCCTTAACAAGAAGGGTATTCTTCAACAGCATCATGCGAGAGAGAGAGGACAACATCATCAACAACATCAGGTGGGAGGACAACATCATCAATATCATCTTGGCTGGCGTATCTATAAATCATCGAAAGTTTTCTTCATCGGCAACATCGTTATTCTCAAAAGAATGCCATCATCATCTGCATCAATATGTATCAGTATAAAAAATGATACCTCATCACAACACTAGGCTAGACCATCACAGTACTAGACTGGCTCTATGTCACAGTTGTTAAGCTGGTAGCTCAGTGCAAGTCACATCTTTCTTTACGTCGAACAACTAGTTCAAAAGCAAGGTATACATCATATTTCTTTACATCTAACAACTGGGTCAAAAGAAATGAACACATCATCTTGCTTTACGTCTAACAACTAGGTCAGAAGCAAGGAACACATCATCTTTCTTTATGTCTAACAACTAGGTCAAAAGCAAGGAATCATCTTGCTTTACATCTAACAACGAGGTCAGAATCAAGGAACACACACATCATATTTCTTTACATCTAACAATGAGGTCAGAAGAAAGGAATCATCTTGCTTTACGTCTAACAACGAGGTCAGAAGCAAGGAACACACACATCATCTTGCTTTATGTCTAACAGTGAGGTCAGAAGCAAGGAATCATCTTTCTTTATGTCTAATAGCGAGGTCAGAAGCAAGTAACACACACATCATCTTGCTTTATGTCTAACAGCGAGGTCAGAAGCAAGGAATCATCTTGCTTTACGTCTAACAGCGAGGTCAGAAGCAAGGAACACACACATCATCTTACTTTGCGTCTAACAGCAAGGTCAGAAGCAAGGAATCATCTTGCTTTACGTCTAACAGTGAGGTCAGAAGCAAGGAATCATATATTCTCCCCCTTTCAGGGAGGGTCCTTTCGGAATATACCAAGCTTATCTCGAAAGTGTTCAAACTTTACATGAGATAGAGGTTTGGTCAACACATCAAAAACCTGTTCATCCATGCTAACATACAAGAGCTTCAAGGCTCCTCTCTGCACCATGTCACGGATGTAACGATAGTGAATCTCTATGTGCTTCTACCTGTCATGGAATACAATATTCTCTGCCATCTTTATGCATCTCTGGTTGTCACATAGGATCGTGGTTGCTTCCATATCTAGGTCAAATAGACCGGTCAACAACTTTCGAAGCCATATAGTTTCGCAGCTAGAAGAACATGTGGCAATGTACTCTGCTTCCGCTGTGTTGAGAGCAATACTGGATTGCTTCCTACTCTGCCACAAAATCATGGCTGATCCCAAACTGAAACAGAATCCGAAAGTTCTTTTATTGTCAACAACGCTTCCTGCCCAATCTGAATCAGTGTATCCACTCAATGTGAAATTATGATCTCCATCATAACTGAGACCATAATCTATCGTACCTTTAAGGTACCTCATCACATGTTTTGCAGCCACTAGGTGAACACGTCTGGGCTCTACCAGAAACTGACTCAAGGTGTTCATGGAAAAACAAATGTCTGGTCTGGTGTTCATCAAGTACATCAGTGATCCAATAATCTGTCTGTACAGTGTGGCATCAATCAAATCTGACGAAGTATCGACTAGCAGCTTCAGCTTCTCTTCCATGGGTGTATTCATGGGTTTGCATTCCAGCATGTCAAATCTCTTTAAGATCTCGACTGTGTACTTCCCTTGGTTAAGGAAGATCCTCTCTAGACTTTTCCATACCTCAAGACCTAAGAAATAATGCATTAGGCCAAGGTCTTTCATTTCAAATTCAGAGGCAAGTCTCCTTTTATATTCAAGGATGAGATTTTCTTCTCCAATTAAGAATAAGTCATCCACATATAGAAATAAGATTACTGGCTCATTATCCATAATTTTGAAGTACAGATTTGAGTCTGCTTTACTCTTGGTAAAGCCTAAGCTAGTCAAGAAACTATCTATATGGAAATACCAAGCTCTAGGAGCTTGCTTCAATCCGTATAAGGCTTTCTTCAATCTGTAGACATGAGATTTCCTATCTTCAACCTCAAATCCTTGAGGTTGATCTATATACACTTCCTTTTCGATGACACTGTTTAGGAAAGCTATCTTCACGTCCATCTGGTGTAGCTTCCACTTCATCTTAGCTACAAGAGCTATGATGGTCCTGATCGAAGTGTATCTGGCCACAGGAGATAATGTTTCTTCATAGTCAATGTCTTCCTTTTGGGAAAAGCCACGAGCGACAAATATTTCTTTATATTTCTCAATACTTCCATCAACATCATGTTTTATTTTGAAGAGCCATTTTGATGATACCACATCCTTACTTTTTGGTCTGGGAACTATTTCCCATACATTGTTCTTTATTATGGATTGATATTCCTATGTCATGGCATCTTCCCATTCCTTATTTTGAATGGCTTATTCAAATACGGTAGGATCCTCATCTAGGAGATCACAAATCAAAGCCGTGTAACTAGAGAATGGCTTTGGTCTTTTCACATGTCTCGAGGTTCCTTCTGGAACACCATACTTCTCTCCATCTTCAATAAGCTCTCTTTCCCAAGCAGGATTTCTTTTATGGGAGAAGGTCATTTGAGGAGGTTCTTGAACTTTTGTTACATCATGGTATTCAAGAGTTTCCTCATCAGGGAAAGTTACAACTTCCCTCACCAGTTCTGCAGCTCTGGGAACTTCCCTCACCGGTTTTGCAGCTCTGGGAACTTCCCTCATGGATTCTGTAATCCTGGGAATTACTAGTTCCTCTTCATATACTTCTTCAAGCTGACATCTTCTTGATTTCTTAAGTGTTGCTTCTTCATCAAAGGTCACGTCCCTGCTGATCTCAATGTGGCGGTGACCTGGTATATAGAATTCTGAAGGCCATGGAGACCTCACAGTATCCCACAAATATTCCCTTCTTTCCAGAGGGTTCCAAATTGTTTCTCTTCTCTTTCGGAATGTGTATGAAGATTGGGCAGCCAAATATTTTGAGATGGATTAACTCTAGTTTCTTTCTGGTGAACATCTCTTCTGGGGTCTTGAACCCAAGTGCACTATGGAATAATCGGTTCTGCACATAAACAACTGCCATTGCTGCTTCTTCCCATAAGAACATAGGAAGATCTTGATCATGGATCATAGTCTTCACAACTTCCATAATTGTTTTGTTCTTCCTTTCAGCTACACCGTTTTGTTGAGGATTATAGGGAGTAGTGAGTTCCCTCTTGATCCCAACATCTCTGCAGAAGTTCAC
>SNQJ01S0023324.1:102523-129521 GCA_010110895.2 Picea sitchensis | reverse complement strand
CTTCACTGGCAGGGACGACTTCTTAATCTGGGTGGGTAAACCCACCTTTATTATATTTCCGAGTCTCTTAATTAACTGTTGGGGCCGAATTCTTATTCTGCCTATTGCAATTATCTTTTGACCAATCCACAAAAGGGGATTTGGTCCTATTACAATATCGGACATGATCAATCCACAATGGGGATTGATCCTATGAATAAAATATCAATAATAATAAGAATACTCTTTGCAGTTACATTATTTCAACACCAACTACCTTTTGTAAGATGTAATCCATTTTAGGCAAAGGATAGTTGTCTTTGAAGGAAACCTTGTTTAGGTTTCTGAAATCAATGCAAAGTCTGATTTCACCAGTCTTGTTTCTGGTAGGAACCAGATTAGAAACCCATTTTGAAAATCTTAGAGGTACTATTATTTTTGCATCATACATCGTTTTAATCTCTTTTTCTATCAGGGGCAATAAATTTGGATTGATTCTCCTAAATTTCCGTCTGAAAGGTTTATGTTCTTCTTTTATTGGGATTTTATGTTGTATGATACTAGTGTCATAAGCTTTTAAATCCTCATAGCTCCAGGAAAATACATCTACAAATTCTTTTCACATGTCGATATATTTCTTCTTTTTCTCTAGAGGTAAAGATTTAGATAGTTTAATCATTTTGGGTTTTTCTTCTGTTCCTATATTACATTCCTCGACTTCTCTTCCAACGGGTTCCATCTTTGGATTTTTTGCTACATTGTTGAAATCAAACAGGTCTTCTAAAGGAACTAACCCTCTAGGTAAAATGTTATTCTTCAATTGTAAAATGTCTGATTCTTCATCTTTTTCATTTATTTCATATGAATCTACTTTATATACACTAACATTCTCTAAATCTTTTTTATTTACATTATCATTTTCCAAGTCTGATTTATCTACACTATCATCATCGTTATCCAAATCAATATTTGTACACTCAAAATCATTCTTAGACTGCAAGAAATATTCAATTTGTTCATCGTTTCCAAATACATGCCAGTACCTGATGTTATCTGGAACATACGGTCTGCATTTCACCTCTACTGTGTATTGGCTATTTGGTTTGAAAGGTATTTTGCAAGTGGCTACCGAAGTAGCCAATCTGCCTGCCAATATGTTTTGGCCTCTGGGCATTACCTGCAAGTCAATTTCAGTAAAACATTCTAAAAAATCTAAAACAACATTTCTATAAGCTTTGAGTCTAGGATACTTAGCTAAATACTCACCTTTGATTTGCTTAATCACAAGTTCGGAGTCATCTCTTAACATAATATTTTTGGCGCCAACCTTCTTCAGTAACTTCAGGCCGAGTAGCAAGGCTTCGTACTCCGCTATGTTGTTGGTGCACTGGAAATTTAGTTTATAAGAGTGGTTCTCTGAATACTTTGCTTTATGATTGTGCAACCAAACCCCAGTTCCAGCTCCCTCTTTGCTCATAGCTCCATTAAAATCTATACTCTAGAAATCTTTTGTTGGTTCATCATTTTCATCTATTAAAATTTTACTTTTCTCAGTGATTGTTTGATTCTCCTTCGGGCTAGATGCATTGTCTTCTAACTGTGAAATTTGATTATCCAAGTCACCATCATTGTACAATATGAATGAATCCAGAACAAAGTGGACAGAGTATGATGGGTAATTGTGTGGTTTTTCCTGACTGGTGACCATATACTTCATCAGAGTCTCTCTGTACAATCTTCTCTGTTGTCCAAATACCGAGACGGTAGCATAATCCATATCTAACTACAAAGTTCCCTTCAACTTAGCTCCCCAAGATCTAGATAACAACATACCATATTTCAGAGGAATGTCTGCAACCACAATATCTGTGGAAATATAGGTCTTTAGATCTTGCATTGTAAATTCTCCTTATCGATCATAATGTGTAAGTGATTCAACTCTATCAATAGTTACGAATCCTAGGGAAAGCTTGAAACTGATGAATATATGTATAATGTGATCCAGGTTGTGGTCCTATTTATAGAACGGAAAAAAGATGTTTCATCAACAAATTTTGCTAATTAATATTCTAGATAATAGACCCTACATGCATGTATAAAGTCTTTTCATTCATGAGATCGAAGAGAAATGAAGGTGGATCCATCACCATGCTTTTTTCTGGGATTTGAGCCAGGGTGATACACAAATATTTAATTAGCCCTATACATTTGACCTTGCTAGAGTCTAAAGACTGCAAGTCTTTGTAAGGTCTAGTGACATCAAGCCCCAACTTCTCCATCACATCTTTGGGCATCAGATTGTGAGAGGTACCGAAATCAAGCATGGAATTATGTAAGGTCTTGTCATGGATATTCAGACTTATGTAGAAAGGAGGTACGTAACCATTATCAGTTTTTCCATCAACTTCAGGACTGAACAACAACTCAGGTTGATCATCAGTAAGATTTATAGTGCCTATGTGTGCTCCTGATCCAATATTTAACGCCTTTGTGCCTATTTCTTGCTTAATGCTCAATGCCTTGATCACCTGTGATCTGTAAGAATTTTTTCTCATTAGTTTGGACAGGGGAATAGGAATCTTCAATTTGGCTAATTCCCCTCCAGACTGAAAGTAGTGGAAATTTTTCTTTGACCCTGCACTTATGGATTATCAGTTACAGTTATTTGTTCATAAGTACTTGGATGACTTGTTGATGCAACCCCTATTTGTGTTGTTCTTTGTGAAGTTTCAGGATTTCTTTTTGCAGAAGATTCAGAATTATCCTTCTCAAGGACTTTCTTGAGAGAAGCATGAAAGGTTTTCTTTGTCTCAATTSCTYTCTTTGTTTCAACAACCTTCTTTGTAGGATTTTCATTGGCCTTCTTGCTTCTCAAGTTATACTTTCTTTGGACCTCCATTATAGMATTCTCAAAGGYCTGTTGTTTTGTCTCCAATTCTTCCTCATTTACCTCTGTTTGCGAGAGGAGAAAAATCTATTTTTCTCCCTAAGTAAGGAAAATGGAATCATTGTCATGGACACCCATGAGGCTTATGTGAACATCCTCCAACTCTTTGATTATCTCTTCCCCCTCATCAACCTTTTTTTCCTGAAGAGGMTGCCTAATCTATTGATTAGGACCTCTTTGATCTCTTTGGTCTCTGGGTTCCCTCTATCTGATTTGGGGAGGATTCCTTCTGAAATTTGGATTTCTGATCTGAGGAGCAGGCTGATTTTCCGTGGGTGGGTTCCTATCAGCGATGGTTAGCCATTCCATCATTCTCTCCATAGTTTTGACTATGGAATCTAGTTTATCAATTGAAGAAGATGTGGAAGGATCTTCTTTGATTGTAACCCTTCTCACTGTTCTTTTCCTAGTTCTTCTGGCTAATATATTTTCTTCCACACTCAGTGCACTTTTTTGCATGTCTTTGAGGGTGACATAATTCCTTTCCCTTAGTTGATATGACATATCAACATCAAATCCATCAGGGAACTTGATTAAGGCCAAAACTTGGGGAGGCTTGATATTAACTAGAATTGCATTATTGTTGAAATGAATGCAGTAACCTTGCACTGTTTCCCCTTTATTCCTTTTGATATTCTCATATTCTGATAAAATCTGGAGAGGATTTTTATTTACCTCCCATCAATTGAGAAAAATCCACTGAAAATAAGCAATCTCAAATACGGTAGCAGGGCGTAAAGCTTTGAACCATTTTTTGACTTCTCCAGTCAAACTCTGTGCAAAAAGTCTCATCTGGACATCTGCCTCATCGACTTCCTACAAATCAAGATAATCATTCATCTTATCAACATGTTGTTGTGCATTAAGAGGTTCAGTACCATCAAACTGAGGAAGTCTGGTTTGATAGTCCTGGGGCATGTTATGTAAGGGAGCGGCCAACACCAAGGGAGCATATCTTGCTGCCATGATTGGTGGAGGAGGCTGAACAACAACTTGTGTGATTGGGGGAGAAGTGACAGAAGAAGTAGAAGAGGTAGGGTTGGGAGATGTAGAGTGAATTAGTTGATGTTTGATGGATGTTGCAACAATAGTCAAGGAAGAAAGGTATACAGACTGTTGAAAGTGAGCTTGGTACAAATCTTGATCAAGATTTTCTACTAGATCTTCTAACTTGTTGAATTCTTGAAGAAAGTGTTGATCAAATTCTGCTCTGGGAGAAAGTGTTTCAGGGGTCCTGGGTTGTAAGATGGTTTGATCTAGGAGTGTTTCACTTAAAAGGATGTCGGATTTGGTTCTGAACAGAATTTTCTCAAAAGATATGTCAAACTCAAGATCCTGGATAGCGACAAGCTTTTCTGGGAGAGAAGTGGACCTATGAAGGGGACTGGACTCCCAAAACCTTCTACAATGTTTTTCTTTCTGAGTAACTTTTCTAGATTATCTACTACTATTGCAGGTTCTAGGTCAGGGTGAGATATAATATGAATTCTTTTAGGAGCCATAACTTTAAATTTTAAGAAACCTAAACTAATATATACAAACTTTAACAACCTCTTAACATTTATCTCTTTGTAAGTTAGATTTTATGATTTGTTCATAAATAAAGTTTTCTTTATCTAGGGAAAATAAATCATAGGATGAAAAGTTTGTTTGATTCCCCAGTATGATCGCCACTATGTTAACGCTCTGTAAATTCCCAGAGGTTGTCAGGAGGTAGAAGAAATTTAGCAGAGGTAACTTACCCAACCACTTTGAAACTAGGATCTCGCCCTGCCAGTTTCAGAGAGGGATCTATCTGTATGATTTAGATATGTTTGAGTTTAGATATTAGGCTAGTTGAAATGATAAAAGTGTGTTGTTTTGTTTTAATCAAGACGACTGAAATACGGCTTACGCATCCATTGGGCTATGGGGTCTGTGTTAAGGTTTGAGATCAGAAAATAGATTTATAAGGTTTCTTCGCAGGGAAAGGTAATGAAAATGTTGGATCTTTTAGAATTAAAGTGATGGAAAGACGGAAATAGATGAGATAGTCAATTAAAATAAAGAAGCATTTCAGAATTCATTTATAATAATATCATAAGAATAACATTCAGATCTTTAAAAGCTAGAAACAGAGTATTCAAGATAAATTATGCACTTAAACTTCTTTTAAATGATCATAGACAGAAAACAGAATGATAACGAAGTAAGGTAAATGATTTAAAAAAGATAAGTAAACATCACCAACATAAACACACAAGAATCCTGTGAATCATCCTTTTATTACCGGTAGATCTCTTCAGAAAATTACAGATTACATCTTGCTTGGGTGTAAATATCAACACTCAATACTTCAAAGTATGAAGTATTTATAGAAAAATTACAATTGATTCTGTCATTAATGATCAAGATATGGTGGAGATAAAATCTAACTAACTAGATTACATTTTACAAAAAGATAGGAATTCTAAATGATCCTCGAATCCTTGATGTTGATTCTGAGGAAGTGGTTGGTGATTCATCTTTGACTTGATTATGACTATACCAAGTGTTGACTCAGATGTACACCTCATCATTACTCGATCAAAGTACACAGGTCATCCCATCCCTTTTGACTAGGGATGGTGATTTTGAGTAACCTTCGGTAAACTTCATCCATCTCTGTGTATTTGGCGAAGGTGGGCTTGGTGATGAAGATGTACTTGATCTCGTGTTGGATGCTGAGGTCCAACTACAGAGTCTCCAAAAATGATTTACCAGTGATGTTTCCCTATATCCCTGCAAACTTAGAACCATCCTTTTCCACTGTGATGATCTTTTGTTTGTAGTCTGAGAGGTTAATCAACTTGTCATTGATCACAAGTAACCCTGGTAGCCCCTTCTTATGTAGTAAATCCATTTTGCTGAAAAACCTTTGAAATCCAATGTCCATTTCTTGGGACCTTTCGTCAAGTTGCAGCATTAATCCTCTCTTGGTCAAAACTTTCTTGACCTCAAGGATAGTTTGTGTTCTATCCTCAATCTCCAAGGTCTCTATCTCCTCTTTTGTTTTGTAATTCAAGAACCTAATGATTTTGTTTGCCTCAATAGGCCTTTCTCCTAGTTCTCCTCTGATCGTATCAATGCCATGTTTGATTCTCTGTATTAGGTCATGTTGCTCGAACATAAGCTATATAAGTGGCCAAATTTATGTCATGGATTTGCAGATGTCCATCCAAATATTTTCCTTGGCCTCTGAAAGTGTTTTGGCCATGACTGTTTCTTTCTGTAGCTTTTGCAATTCTTGCTTGAGTCTCTGTGTTGTATGCATCTTTGTATTGTAACTAGACTGGAAAGTGGACTTTAGATTTTGGAGGTTATTGATCTCATCTTGCAGTCTTTTGATTTCCTATTCCTGTAGAGACATGTCTTGCATGGATTTTGCTAATTTTTCTAAAGCATCTATGGTTGTTACCGAGGTTTCTGCTGGTACCTCTGTTGTGGTGGTTACTGTTGTTGTGTTGATACCTGTAATGGGAACTGCATTCAATGGTATGACCGCCATTGGCACATTCTGATCCTTTTCTTTAACCAACATTTCCAGATCGGCTTCTATTTCTTTAATATGAAAATTCTGCTCCATGATCAACTTCAACATTTCCTCTTTATGGCCTTCAGTCTCAACCATTTCTTTAGCCTGCGGGTTTTCTGTAGCAGAAATTTTCAATTGTTTCCTTAGGAAGGCTATGTCAACATTCTTCTTTTTGATGACCTCTTCTACAGCTTTGTCATTGGATGGATCATATCTGATTTTGAGTACCAGTTCTTCCAAAGATTTTATCTTGTTATCCTTTGCCAAAGAAGAGACCTTTTCTAGCTTCAGTTGAGTCTGGACATTGTTCAAGGAAACCTACAACTTTGCAGCAGTCGCGAAGGTGTTGGCCAGGGTGGAGAAAATCATTTCTCCAGTCTGTCTTTCTAGATCCATCTGATCAACTGGGTGCACTTCTGCAACATCAAACTCAAACATTGAGCTTTTATAATCAGAAATTGTTTTGGGTTGAGTGTGCCTGCAAGTATGCCATGTGCATTATCCCATTCTATGTATCAAAAGAAGAGAGAAACCTATGTTGGGTTGTAGATGTTTTCTTCCAGAATTGAACGTAGGTACTATTTGTCAACATCTCATTTTTCTTCTTGTTTAAGTTATACTTCTCAAAAAGGTTGAGTCCTGTAGGATCCTGTGAAGATTTGGTTGTCAATGTTGTATCAATCTGCTTCTTCAATGAGGAAGTCAACATTATTTGTTGGCTTCCTGAGGAAAATAGTGAATTTTCTCTTTCCATTAATGTAGTGGATTGAGTCTCCTCTTTTCCAGACCTGTCAGGTGTATGACCGATCTTGGGCCTCTTTCTGTAAACCTAAAAATCCTTTGCTGAGACTTCAGTGACTGAGGAAGATACCTCTCTTCTGGGCCTCTTCTGTATTGATACCTGAGGAGTAGTGGTCTATGAAATACTGGAAGGTGGAGACTGATGTTCTGTGTATATCAGAGTGTTATCCTCCCACTCTGTCTGGTTCATGAACTTCTCAATTTTTGGTTTGGGTACATGAGCATATGGGGAAATTTTATTCCTTAATCTAGTTTCTACAATAATCCCACATGGATCATAGTGCCAAGAGAAAATAAGGTTGAACTTCATTTCTTTCAATATCTTGTTGGCTTCTTCCCCTGCATCTCTTCTATTGCAGATGAAAGATCCAATCTGAGCTTTGAACATGAGTTGCTTCTTTTTCTTAAAAGACACACAGTGAATGTCATCGAAATTAACCATCTTCCTAATATATTCCAGAGCGAATATCCTGACAGACAAGTATTTGGGAAGCTTGTAGGGGGGCATCTCACATCCATAAACTCTGATCTCTGTGTGATCCTGGTATAGGTACCAATCCCCTGTTTTAGTAAGGTTTGATAGGTGCATGATCATTTGAATCTCTTCATTTATTCCGTGTTCTTTCCGTCCACTTAGCATGATTACCACTGGGTGGTAAAATTGGTCGATGAACTGCTTAAAACCGAACTCAGATGAGTTATTTCTCAGTAAGGATGTCCAAGATGTGACTGGCTTGTGGATTACCATCTTGGTCGAGATTCTACAGGAAGAAAGGAAACTTGTCTGATTGGAAAAATATGAACATGTATGCCACTATTGATGAATACCTGAACATTCCTTCTGTAGGAAAACTGAAGAGTTGCTCGAGAATGTTATCAGCCAGAAACTGGCTGAAATTGAACTGGGTGGTGGCCTTCTCTTTGGTGGATGAAATGGACAAGAAACCTAGGATGGGTTCATCCACCCACTCATCTGAATAATATCTGAGTAGACAAAACAGGGAGGAAATGACTTAGTTACCCTTTAATGAGAAAATGGAGGAATGGTAGGGGGGGTTTTCTTTCGTAATTGGGCATTCTTAGGGAGTAAAAGCTCAAATATTTTCACTCTCTAGGGAAAAGACAACTTCTGGTACATTTCGGTTAGAACTTCAATGGTAAAAGGGGAAAGGGATTCGGCTCTGGGTACTTGCATCATCTGGTCAATGGTTTTGGGTGTAATGGTGAAAAGGGTCTCTCAAGATGATGAAACAATGGCTCTTTTATTGGGAAGATAGTGCACCTGACACTTGAGGGAGAACTCAATGAAATGGTATATTTGGGGAAAAATATATAGTGGGATATTGGACTCCCAGAGTCTAATCTCATCACTTTGGTCTAGGAAGGTATCTCTGAGCCAGAAGTGCAATTCAAAGAAGTCAAATTCGCACTTCGAATCTACAACTAAGTAATATTTTTTAGCCAGAGGTATCCGATCCAGGTTGACAGGAGTCGAGAGGAATGGATTTTCTTTGATCTCCGACAATTTGGATTTAAGCGCCATTGAACTGACTAATACCCRCAAMAAAGGATTGTTAGYTGCGTTTACCAGGCATTAATGGYGGGTGTCTATTTAGAAGAACAAAGAACAGTGTGGTATGGCTGCGTATGGATCGTGAACAATGCGGTAATGGTGAAAAAACATAATTATGAGGATGAACGGATGTCTGCTGGGAAATTGGATGACGAGTCAGTAGGCTAACGGTCATGGTTGCCTGCATTGTTTTGCCAACGAGCATCTCGGGGATGAGGTGGAGGGTAATAAATGGGTAACAGGTGTATGAAGGTGATATGGAGGTAAGTGAGTTTATAACAAGTGGATGGGATGTGACAGGCGACGGGTGAGTGGGGTGTGGTACCTCAACGAAGTAATGGAAAATGATGTGTAGGCAGAGATAGCGGAGTGTGACGTCAGATAAGAGAGGTGGTATGAAAGAATGGTTTGGCGGTTTACTTGGAGGGTGGGTAGGTGGTAACTGGTTTAGAGAAAGGGGGGTCCGACTTAACACAAATGTGCCACATTATGATGGGGCTCGCCAGGGAATACCACCAACTTGGACCCCCCCCCACTGTTAAAGATAGAATGGTCGGGGGGGTCCGATATCATCTATCAGACGTAGATCTGAGCGCCTTTTGCTCCGTCATTGATCTAAGCGTGCCCTTTAACATAGAGCGTCGATCACTTTATATCACAAAAACTTAGGATAACGCCCTTTTATGAGTTTTTTTCACAGCTCACCTTTTTCATTTTTGTCCCCAAGGGGTTAAAATACAACATTTCTAACTCAAATCCAAGAATTCAACCAACTTTATGTCTATTTTATTGAAAGGAAGGAAAACTAACCTATGTACTAATCTATTCACCTAACAAATTTAACCTAGATTAGACTGTTGGGTTAAAGAATTACTCTATCCTGGGACTATTTGATCAAGTTTAAACTGTTTGATCAAATTTATTCACTAACCTATCTACCTTGGCTAAGATTAAACTGTTTATCCAAGTTTTATTCACTAATCCTATCAACATAAATTCAAAGGACTTGACCATGGTTAGACTGTATGAATCAAGCCATTCTTATTGCATGGGGTTTTGTCATTTATCTTTTCATACCCTCTTTTATTCTTTTTCTTTTCTTTCTTTTCTTTTTCTTTTATTCTTTTCTTTTTCCTTTCTTTTCTTTTTCTTTCTTTTCTTTTCTTTTATTATTTTATGTAAATCATTTGTAGAATGGAATATTATACAAATACAACTAGAGGTAAAATTTCTAATCACCAGTTGATCCTATGAAACATAGGGTTATAACAACATCACACATGCTACCTCATTCAAGTGGAAACGTACAATCCCCTTTATACATTTAGAAACACACAACCTTAACAACGTGTATGCCTCTATCTCATAACATAGATTAGTTCAATGGAGGAAGTATGGCAACCTAGGGGAGTCATGCAAGGAGAAGGATGAGCTAAAGTGAGATTTAATGGAGGTCAGTGATGGGGTTCATGACAAAGAAGAAAATAAAGAGGGCCTTTATTACTATGAAGAATGCGATTGTACAGGATATCCTCCATGAGAATAAAGAGGAGGACATTTTCAAATCTAAGTAAAAAGGAAAACATGTCAATATGAAATGTACATCAAACCCTAGGGGATTCACTTCTATCTCTTCCTATTTATTTGATGGATCTTTCATTGTTAAAGGAGAGGGATCATACACTACCTCATAACTATTAGTGTATGCAACAAAAACAAATTCAAATTGAATAAAAGTTTCCACGACATAAATCATCCTGAGAAATCTCTTCATTGATAAGAAGATCAAACTTGTAACCTCTATTGAAAATGATCATATTCATAACTAACATTTAAGTAAGTTTCCACTTCCAAGGTAACAAAATCGATATTAGGTAAATTTCTAGGGCCAAATTTTTAGGTAGTTGCTATATTTTTCAAAGAAGTCTATAACCAATTCACCCAAGGTTACCTCAAATAAAAGATATTAACTATTTTATTTGTCTATATTTTCACCCTCCTTTCCCGTGATGTTGATGTACTAAATTGACGACAAGAAGGGAAGTTGCAAGGATGTTTACGTGAGATTATTGCAAAGAATAACTACATATCAACAAGGTCTCCTGACCAAACAATTTTTTTTCGCTAATCCATAGCACATAAATAGATATGTTGGATTTAAATATTTCTCTAAGATGAAGGAAAGGGACATGGAAGAGGGATTCTTTAAGGTTTTTGTGAAAAATTAGTAATCTAGAGGATTGGGTATTTTGAATTCAGTTCATTGAAAATATATCATTGAAAAAACAAGCATGGGTTTGTATTTGGAGTTTTTTCAAATGATTTAGTTGTTATGAATTTGGTAGATAAAATAAGGGCATTGCATTCCTTGCAAACATGGTGAAATATACACAAAGATTGAAGTGGAAACCGTGTCAATATCTTGTCTGTCAAATAATCCAGTATTCCCAAAAGGATTACCGTAGAATTCATTCTCATCTTGTCAAACCTTGATTTTTTATCTTGAATTCCTCTTTGCATCAACTTTCCAATCATTGGAAATTCCATTGGTTGATGATCTTACCAATTTCTAATCAGTACTCTCCTTCCCTAGGGACCCAAGAGCCACAATGGGGTTGTATGAAAGGCACAATAATATAAATTAAGAAGAGAGCGTAGACATCAAACTTATAAAATCCCCACCTCAAGAACACTCTATAATAGACCAAAATCAACAACAATTCACCAATAGAAAACTTTACATTATGAAAACCATCTAGCATTAGAAAGCAAAAATTGTGTGAGATATCTACCTCAAGCATTATTTTATAGGCTTTGTGGCTCAAGCTACTTGTCCATTTCATAAAACATTGTGTAGTTTTTTCAATTACTAATTAACTATTATTCACCCACCCATGTTTCACTCACATGCACAAGTTCATAACTAATTTCTCTTTTAAAAATATAAAATAATGACTATTCATCTCCCAACTACTACTCTTCCTATTTTTACTCCTAGATTTTCCATGATCTCCTCTTTTCCTATTTGAGTGTGTGTACACGTAGTCACCACTTTATGAAAGGTGCAATACTATAAATTAATAACACAATGTAGGTGTGAAACTTATGAAATCTCAGCCTCAAGGACACTCTATAATAGACCAAAATCAACATAAATTCACCGATATAAAATTTTAAGTTACAACAACCATCCAACATTAGGGAGAAAAAAGTGTGTGATCTCTCTAGCTCAAGTCTTCTTTTATATGCTTTGTGGTTCAAGTGACTTGTGCATTTCATGAAAAATTATGTAATTTATTTAATTACTAATTACCTATTATTCACCCACCAACCATTAAGTATTAGAGAGAAAAATGTGTGTGAGCTCTCTAGCTCAAGACTTCTTTTATAGGATTTGTAATTCAATTGACTTATCCATTTCATGAAAAATTATGTAAATTTTTTAATTACTAAATACATATTATTAACCCACCAAAGTGTCACTCACATGAATAAGAACATAATTAATTTCTCTTTTAAAAATATAAAATTATTATTTTTCATCTCCCAACTACTTATCTTCATATTTTAACTGGTATATGTTCCTTTGGTAGCTCAAAAAACTTGTTCATTTCATGCAAAATTATGCAATTTATTTAATTACTAAATAGCTACTCTTCACCCACCCATGTGTCACTCACATGCACAAGTGTATAATTAATTGATCTTTTAAAAATATAAAATAATGATTATTTTATAGGCTTTGTGTCTCAAGTGACTTCCTATTTCATGCAAAATTATGTAATTTTATTAATTATTAATTACCTATTATTCACTCACCCATGTGTCACTCACATGTACAAGTGCATAATTAATTGCTCTTTTGAAAATAAAAAATAATGATTATTCATCCCCAACTATTACTCTTCCTATTTTCCCTTGATTTTCTCCTATTTGTCTATTTTCCTATTTGACACAGTGCACATGTAGTCACCACTTTATTTTAATTAAATCCTCTCATTAGTGTTTCACAAATCTATTTGAATTTGAATTCGTTTTTTCTTTTTCTCCTCATTTTATGGATGCACTACTTTTTAATTTTGAAATTAATTAAAAGCATTTTTTTTTTTATATATTTCATGCACATTTCTAAATGAATTCACTTTTCTAATAACTTTTAAATATAAACTACTTTATTTTTCATTTTTATGAATTTTCAATAACCTATATGCTCAAAATGTATGCATTTATTTAACATTCCCAATTTAAATAAAATGCATATTCTAGTCAAATAGTTTGATCATGTATACATAATAACTATGATTGACACCAATGGTGTTATGCTTATCCATGTCATTCAAGTGATACTTTTTAATAAGAACCAAGGATTCCATGTTCATTTTTATACCAAGGGTTTCATGCTTCTCCATGACTTTCAAGAACTACATTTTCATGACTTTCATTACTTTCAAGAACTACCTTTCGGTAAGTACATATGGTGCCATGTTAAAACATACCCTTTAAGAATAAAATTTACTTTGATGGGGGAATGGTATAATGGTTGAGACCAAATTAACTCAATTGATTCCTACCTTTTTTAGAGACGAATGGTCACTCAGTGATAAATATGACACCTTATTGGGTGCCCCTCAGCAAAACCTTGTGAGTGAATGAATATGTGACCTACCATCGCAACAAGGTGTAACCTCTAGGTAAAAACATCATAAATTGTTCAACATAGAACATGCAAAAAAGAGTGCTAGTAGGTGGAAGTAGGAACATTATTCCTCCACTCCTGGTGATACTATTCACATATTCCATACAACCCCATTACCCATGTGTGGATTAATTGGAAAGCATATCCCCTATTCTTGCACACACTAAAATTAATACATTAAATAATCCCTTAATCATAAATAAAAAACATACCATTAGTCACATGACATATAATAATTTCTTGACTCAATCTAAAGTCCATACAATATAAATGCAATGTCACATCAATGTGGACCTAAGGCTTCCCTATCACACTTAGAAAAACATTAGTAACATTTAGCATAATATATATATATTTCATAACCATGTGGATCAATACCATCATTTACATCATATAATTTTACAATTTATACATCCATGATGATCATATAATCATTAAAACAAAACTCATTCAAAAATACAAATTCATCAATTAAAGTAAATCCAAAATAGTTAAAAGAGTTTAGGTTTTATCATCATAACATATGTCAATAAAACTGATTATTTGTAGTCAAAATGTCCCCAAATAATATGATCAAATCAATCAAATTAGTCAAACTAGTCAAATAAAAATAGAAGACTACACATATATGCATCTTGTTTAGAACATCTATGTTAAATACAATGGATTACAAGGTGATAATGTACCAGTTGGTGAAGAAGAAATAGGTTCAAGAGATGATTTTTGTTGAATATTGAGTAGCTTCGGAAGATATCCTTATTATATTTGACTAAGAAAAACCCTAAATAATGTTATTATATTATATTTATCATGACGGCCCTATTGTAAATTTGTAAAATTCGTCCCTATTGTGCCTTGACAATTAAATGTAATTTAAGAGGGTAAATTAACACGTCGACCCATACCTCATTTAGGGAGGCAAGACTATTATTTATAAGGGAGGCTAGTGCCTCATTTGTTCACTCACTCATAAGATCTGCAACAAGAGGAAAAGTGTGCAGGTCTTGGAGGAGAAGCTACTGCAACAAGGTGTGACGTCAAGGATGTTTTTGTTCTATCTCTTGGTAACTCTTGGTTAAGTGGTTCACTACTCTTTCCTAGTGGAGGAGTAGAGGAGGATCTTATGCCTTGTTAGTTCTTTCTTGGAGAGAAACATTGTTCTTGGTTGGCTAATATATATTGAGGAAGTATTTTGGGTTTTCTCCCCCTAGAGGGTTTCCCAACATAATCTTTGTGTCTCTCTTGTTTATGTGATTGTCTCCCTTTCAATGATCTTATATATGCAACTAATGTGCTAAATTATTTTAATAATAAAGAAGAACCGTAACTACTAGCTGTATAAGTAAAATGTCAACATGGTTTTAGAGCAGGCCTAAAAGGGACCAACTCACAGTTTATAAAGAAGTGGCTAGCCTCAACGCATCCTCTCCAAGATTTAGTTTTTAGTGTTGCAACTACTGTAGAATTAGGGTTTCTACATAAACCCTAAGTGTGACATTTTCCCTATTTGAGGAGGACCTTGGAGAAAGTAACCACACCTAGGAACTTTCCCTAGGAGAGCACATCTATTCCCTGGATCAGAATTCTGAAATTTGAAGTTTGAGAAATTAGGGTCTTCTCATAAAACCCTAAGTTGTAGTTGTAGTACGAGTTGTAGTTGCAGTTGCAGTTGCAGTACCAGTTGCAGTGATTTTTTTTGCGAAGTGTTGGGATTGATTTTTATTTTCCTAGTGTGCCTTACCCTAGAAAATCTCCAACTACCTTTAGATTACAAGTTGCAGGATATTTGAATTTTTAAAGGTTCATTATTACTTACCGTTGTTTTCAGATGGTGCCACTATCTGTCGATATTGTCAGAGGTATGTACTTACATATATTTAAATTGTATCATTATTCTAAAGGGTGGTTGCAGGAGAAATTATATTTTGTCTAAAACAACAATCGTAGATCCAGAAGGATCCCAAATCCAACACATTCAAAGGAACAATGCACCCCACGTTTGACTAATTTGATATGCCTCTATTTGTTATGGAATTATTATGATCTTATGACCATCTAGGTTGTATTTTTATCTTTTGAAGATATGACTATCATACTAATCATTGGTCAAAATTAAAGTCAAAGTATTAGATTAATTAGGGTTGAGATTATAGATTTTATTCTCCAACTCAGATTTCTATGAAGAAAGCACATTATCTTAGTATAGAGGACATGTTGAATAAAATGCTTTTCATATTGAGTGAAGGAGACTCAGAAGAAAAGAAACACACTCATTCTTGAGGACAAGACTTCAAGTTCCAGGTTTGATTGATTAAATTGATAAGATTCAAATTTACACATATCAAGTTTGATAACTACTAAACACTATAGTTTTGATAGAAATATTTGAAAAGTTTTGTTATTGAATACTTGGTAGCATGCTATCACTATTGAGATAAATTCTTATTCTAATCATTTACTAGATATAACTAACATCTCCTCTAGGAGAAACTTCTTGTTTTGTTTCCAGGATACCATGGAGGAATGATTGATCACAACACTCGAAGAGTGTTGATCTCATTTCTTATTACTATATTTATTAGTTTTAGGAAGGTAACAAGTGATAGCTCTAAAGGAGCTATTGTGATGATTTTTCTTGCTACTATTTTTATTATTATTATAAAGAGTATTATTATTGTTTATTGTTTCTCCCTTATTGTTCATGTTCCGGGCAGGTCACGGGTGATAAAATTGAGTGATATATAGTGAGGGTTGCAGGAGGAAACATATTAGAGGAGACATGGAGAAGACTATCCAATTTGTATACATGACCATATGCATCCATGTACCGAAGAGGAAGAAGATACATTTTCTAGATACAAAACATCTCAGATGGAGACAAATCGTGAGGAGAAGAAGGCTCCAAAGATGACAAAACAAATCCCTTTATTGTGGTTGATCACTCTTCAGATCATCAGGAAGAGTTAGTAGAGCCAGAAGGGCCTACCCAGAATCAATGCATTAACCAGGAAGAGACCAGCATGGTCCCATGACACTTTGTAGGATGGAAAGCCATATAGCATTGATGAGCCATATCAAAGGGAGCATATGGCTCCGAATATTATATAGACTCATATCGAGTCAAGATTCAGAGGGAGCATGAAGACTCAAAGTGAGCATGATCTCAGAGAGGATCATATGGAAAAAGAGATGTCTTCCAGGACTGACAGAAATATTCCATGAGTTGAGAAGACTAGACTGTAGCTTCAGAGACTTCTAGGAGATGTGAAATATCTCAGGAAGATTCCCTTGTTCCAGTGACAGAGGAGGAATCTAGTCAGAAGGACTCGGATATGGATTTTTCCTTGAGACTAGAAGGGAAGTCAGTGATGACTTCCAAAATTGATCTAGCAGATCAATCATGTTGTGGGTAAAAACATAAAGATGTACAAAGCCTAATTTGTGTCCAAAGGATTCTCCCAGCAAGAGGAAGAAGACTATGATGAGACACTTGCTCCAGTAATAAGAAGAAGTATATATAGAATAACCATGATCCATTAAAAGATGTCAATACAGTATGAGATTCAGAAGGAGAAAATGAATATGTTATCGTGATGGATTAGAGGATATACTCTCAGAGTTCAACAACTACAGTGAGAATGGAGCAGTCATTCTCAGTTTCATAAAAAAAGCAGCTGCAGGTGTAGAGTCCCAGTTCCAGAAGGAACAATTGCAGAGAGAGTAGAGGACATACTCTCAGATAGTGAGACAACTAATGCTTTGCAAAAACCACATAGAACTAGCACATGATTGTGTAGATTGAGTTGCAATTGAGAAACGTGTATCAGTTTGGTACAATTTGATGTGAAGATTTGGTTCGTTGATATATTTGAAGAACACGAGGACATATACATGTTTTGCAGTGAACACATTGATTCAGTACATGATTGAGCCTAGACATGTTCACCTGATTATGGAAAAACATGTTATGACGTACCTAAAGGGTACAATCGATTATGGACACAGATATATCTCGAATCGAGAGATAAGATTGCAGGGCTATGCAGATTCAGATTGGGCATGCAGTGTCACATAATGGAAAAGTACATCTAGATGTTTCTTTAGTATTGAAGCAACTGTGATCTTGTGGCTCAATGAGAAGTAGACTTGTATGGAACTCTTTTCCATAGAGGCAGAGTATGTGACAACATGGTCAGCTTGTAGCAAAGTAATATGGCTTTGGAGGTTGATTACAAAAATTGTTTGATATCGATTTGGAGGAAACCTATATCTTTTATGACAACCACAGTTGCATAAAGTTGTCATTGAAACCAGAGTGTCATGACAAGTCTAATAATACCGAGATCAAATACCACTATGTCTAGGACATGGTACAAAAGGGAGCAATAAGACTCCACTATATTTCCAATGATGAACAGGTAGTAGTTGTGTTGACTAAGCCCCTGTCCATAATTAAGTTCGAGTATTTTAGAGACAATCTTGGAGTGATCCAGAAAGACTTCTTCAGTAGCAGGAAGTGATGAGTTCCCCAATAGTGGGAAGTGATGAGTTCCCAAGTAGCAGGAAGTGATGTGTTCCCAAGTAGTGGTAAGTGATGTGATCCCCAGTAGAGGGAGGTGATGTGATCCCCAGTAGAGGTAAGTGATGAGCTACCCCAGTGCAGGTTGGTAACCCCAATGAAGGCTGGTACGCTACCCTAGCGTAAGTTGGTAACCACAATGCAGATTGGTACACTACCCCAACGCATGTTGGTAACCCCAACGCAGGCTAGTATGCTACCCCAACGTAGGCTAGCACGCTACCCCCATAGTGAAGGTTGGTAACCCCAATGCAGGTTGGTACACTACCCCAACGTAAGTTGGTAAACCCAGCGTAGGATGGTACGCTACCCCAGCACAAGTTGGTAACCCCAACAAAGGATGGTATGCTACAATAGTGCAGGTTCGTAACCCCAACGTAGGATAGTATCCTATCCTAGCACAGGTTTGTAACCCCAACGTAGGTTGGTACGCTACCCCTATGTAGGCTAGCATGCTACCCCCCTAGTGAAGGTTGGTAACCCCAATGCAGGTTGGTACACTACCCCAACGTAAGTTGGTAAACCCAGCGTAGGATGGTACGCTACCCCAGCACAAGTTGGTAACCCCAACAAAGGATGGTATGCTACAATAGTGCAGGTTCGTAACCCCAACGTATGCTAGTATCCTATCCTAGCACAGGTTTGTAACCCCAACGTAGGTTGGTACGCTACCCCTATGTAGGTTGGTAACCCCAATGCAGGTTGGTATTCTACCCTAGAGCAGGTTGGTAACCCCAACGCAGGCTGGTATTCTCCCCCAATGAAGGTTGGTAACCCCAACATAGGATGATACATTATTCTAGTGAAAGTTCAAAACTTCGTATGATATATAGATCTATGATTGACAACAAGACAATGACCAAGTATGCATAAGCACAGAAGTAGTGATGTTGACCATGACAAGAAGAATACCTTGGTAAGACTGAGTGTTGAATATTGAGTAGCTTTGGAAGATATCCTTATTGTATTTGACCAAGACAAACCCTAAAGAATGTTATTATATTATATTTATTAAGACAACCCTATTATGCCTTTGTAAAAATCAGCCCTATTGTGCCTTGACAATTAAATGTAATTTAAGATGGTAAATTGACAGGTTGGCCCAGACCTAATTTAGGGAGTTCGGACGCCTATTTATAACGGGGGGCTAGTGCCTCATTTGTTCACTCACTCATAAGCTCCGCAACAAGAGGAAACGTGCGCGAGTCTTGGAGGAGAAGCTACTGCAGCAAGGTGTGACGTCAATGAGAGTTTTGGTCTATCTCTTGGTAACTCTTGGTTAAGTGGTGCGCTACTCTTTCCTAGTGGAGGAGTAGAGGAGGATATTTTTCCTTGTTAGTTCTCTCTTGGAGAAAAAAATTATTCTTGGTTGGCTAATCTATATTGAGGAAGTTTGTTGGGTTTTCTCCCACTAGAGGGTTTCCCAAGATAATCTTTGTGTCTCTCTTGTTTCTGTGATTGTCTCTCTTTCAGTGCTATTATATATTTAGCTAATGTTCTAAATGATTGTAATAATAAATAAGAATGTAACTGCTAGTTGTTTAAGTAAAATATCAACAATTTTAAAATAGCTTCAAAAGTTATGAAATAATTCAATGTGAAATGACTCAAGAAGAAGCCAAGATAGTTAGAATTCAATTGCAATATTTAATAAACTATGTTTGCTAGATTCATATGGAAAACAATGTAAATAACACTAGTAACTATAGCAATGATGGATGTTTGGTGACATATTCACCTCGTTAGAGTGTTCAATCAATTATTCTTAGTCATTTTAGTTTTGGTAGTGTAAATGATATTTCTAAGAGAGATGACATTGGAATAATTAGAATGGTTGTTAAAAAGCTTGATAAGGATTTATTTGGAGCATTAAAAGGTTAAGAAATAAGCAAATAGCCCTGAGATTTTGAAGACCTAGAAAATTATTAAAAAAATGATGTGTTTGCAAATATTTCTAATACTGTGTCAAAAAACACAAACACATTTAAAGACATTGAACCTAAATGCATTTTGTTTCTTACAGAGACTAGAATAAGAGATTTGGAAGTTATTCTTTCGATTATTGCAAGATATTCCTTTACATTTACCAAGGAAACTGGAAATTTAAGAAAAGGATTATAATCAAGTAGCACAAAATAATCCTTGTGATATGGAATCCATTGCTATTTATGTTAGTTATAATAAGACTAAGTGAAAAAAATTGTTGTTGGTGTAGTGCCTCACACACTTGCACTTATTGAATCTCTTACAAAATATTATGTCACCATGGTTCAACAACCATCAAAGGAGATTGTCTCCAAGAATGAACCAATCAAAAATTAAAGAGAAGAGGAGGCATAAATTAAAGAGGAGAGGAGGCATAAATTAAAGAGGAGAGGAGGAATATGAGAACTAGAGGATGAACCTTTGGTTTTAAGTGTAAATGGATGGAGAATAATTGTAAATTTAAATAGTATGTTTAAAAGAATATCTTCATCATCTATTTGTGGAATGAGGAGAATGTCATGTAAGGTTCAAGAGCCAAGTAGAGTAAGAATACTAAGAGTCACTTGGGAGGCCAATAGTCACCCTATTTTGTGTAAAGGGAAATCTTGGATTCATTTACAGGATTTTTTTATTTTCATTGTAAGCTATCTTCAATTGTGAATAAAAGGGCCATTGTTAGCCATGTTTTCACACTGTTATGGATCTAGGATTAGTTCATTTACGGGGTCTATTATTTTCATTGCAAGTTATCTTCAATTGTGAATGAAAGGGTCATTGTCATCCATGTTTTCACATTGTTATGGATCTAGGATTAGTTCTGGACTATTCCTTACTCTCATAGTTTCCTTGGTGTTTGTGAGTTTTACTATTGTATCTTTTGGATTGTTCTCTTGTTGGAATGATATTTCTTACTTATTGATTAATTCTCTTCAATAATTCTCTTTTGGACTATTCTCTTGTATCTTTTGGATTGTTCTCTTGTTGGAGCGCTCATAGATGTGCTGGTGCTCTACGATTTTATGCGCTCATAGATGTGTTGGTGCTTTACGATTTTGTGCTTTGTTTATGTGTGTACGTGTTATTTCTCTTGGATTGTTGCTTGCTAAGAGGATGGGAGGAAAGAGGAAAGACACACTTCAATATGATCTTTTACTTGATGAATCAGCTGAGAAAATCGAGCACGAAGGAGGAAAGGCACGGTTGAATATGTATCTTTACTCGATGAATCAGCTCAGAAAATTCGGGCATCCACTTCTGTTGGACAGACAAGCATCCACCCCATCCTCCTGGATGGTGGATGCCAGGGTTGGAGATATGAAACTTTTGTTATCAATTCAACGAAGTAGGTCAGTTAATTTTTCTCCTTGATTTGATTTAGTTTTATCTGATATAAATTTTTTCATGTATATTATATGATGAAATGCTAATTTTTTATTTCCAGAAAATTTACCATGCAAATAAAGATTATATAGCACCGAAGAAAGAAGAAAATGGACTCCAATCTGCAGTCTAATGGCCAATATGTATCCATTAGGTACATATTCATTACTTTTCACTTTTTTATATAACAGTTCAGTTTAGTGCTTCCGCGTGTTTCTGTTAAAGCTGTAATATCTCTTCCTTGGCTAAAACTCTGCTTGTGACTTGTAGGTTTGAATCTATTTGTTCTAAGTACAAAAGAAAGCAAACAAGGTAGAGGAGATTCTTGTAAAATTTTTATTTCAATGAACTGGTTAATTTATAGAATCTATTTGTGAGAAATATATTCCTAGATTAACTTCAACCATGTAATTCTTTTTGTTTTCTTTATTTTTCAATAACCAACCCTGACCTCCTCTTCCTGAAATAAATCTGTCTCTCACCCATTCTAATAAATAATTTATTCCTTATTTCAAAAGTACATTGTGCCCATAGAGTTTAATCCTTGCCCACCTGAGATCTTAGCTTTTATTATTCAATAATTTGAACTGAATGACCTTTAGCATGAGAGAAAATAATTTATTCCTTATTTGAATTGTGTATTGTGCCCATAGAGTTTAATCCTTATCCACATGAGATTTCGGCTTTTATTATTCAACAATTTAAACTGAATCAAGATAGGGTAGCCACTGCACATCTAAATTTTTTGTGTAAAAAAATCATCCCTTAAGTGCAAGGTCAACGCGTTTCTTGGGACAGGCTGTGTATTTTTTGGGTGCCCTGACAACCCCTCCTAGATCACCTGCATGGCACTGATTAACCTTGTCTTTTACACAATAGCTTCTATATCGATGCCAAGTTTTGGAAGGGCTGCATCCCATTGTTTACATGACATTCCTTTAGTTTCCATGAGGAATTCAATCTCAATACTTCTGGAATTACAATTACAATTAGAATTAATGGTATCCTTGTAAGAGTTGCAATAGGCTTGATTCCGCCTCTAGTCAAAAGAACAATTTGTTAATGCATAGACCTCCTCGCAAAAGCTAAGACTGAACATTCGACTCACTGTTTTAGGTATCCCCAAAGTAAAAGTAAGCATTATGAAGTATCGTCTCCGCTGCAGTGGGAAGTTACTCAAACCTGATAAAGAGAAACGTACTAAAGATCGAGAAAATCTTAGCGTTGTCATCCAGTTTGGACATATTTGATTTTCTCATTCGTTCGGTGGGAAACTAAAGTATGAGGTTATTGGTACAGGGCAACTGTAGAATTTTGTCAGCTATAGAATTTTGTCACAATTAGGAAGCTGTGACTGGCTGCCTTTTCCTTCCCAAGATGAGAGTTGGCGTGACCATAATCGTGGTAGATTAGAAGTTAATAAGTGAATATTTAGCTTTTCAATTTTTAATAAGTTAATAAGTTAATATTTAGCTGTGACTGGCTGCCTTTTCCTTCCGATACGTGCAAATTCTTTTTTCTATATTTTTTTAATGATCTTAACTTTTTAATATATAAGTTTTCATCAATTATAAATTATAATTAATTTTTATAATAACATTTTTATAATTATTCGTTTATAAAAAAAATATTCAAATTTTATTAATTAATTTATTTTAAAAAAAATTAATATATAAATTTTCATTAATTATAGATTATAATTAATTTTTTATAATAACGTTCTTTTAATTATTCGTTGATAAAATAAATATTTAAACTTTATTAATTTATTTATTTAAAAAAAAATTACTTAACCTTATATTTTTAATATGTTATTTGATTATTCTTTCTATCAAACCTATCAACAAATTTCCATGTATTATGTATTTTTATTTTGTTTTATATAATGTGTGATAATTCTTTCTATCAAACCTAACAACAAATTCCAAATTTATAATTTCGATGTATTATGTTTTCTTTTAATTTATAAATAATAAAGATTATTTATCACTGTTACTATTTCACAATTCAATCAATGGCATTAGATCTTCCACACAATTAAAGAGAACCTCCCATAAGATTTTCACATTAATTTCCCCTTGTTATTTTTATTAATTTATTAAAGAAATCAAAATGAGATCATTATGTTTGTTTTTGGTTTGTTTTTTATGGAAAAAATATTTCAATATATTTTTATTTTGTAAAATAAAGATTAATCATCTAAATAATATAGAGATTTTATTAATTTATTAATTTATTAAAGAAATCAAAATGAGATTATTATATTTGTTTTTGGTTTATTTTTTATGGAAAAAATATTCCAATACATTTTTATTTTGCAAAATAAAGATTAATCATCTAAATAATATAGAGATTTTAGTGATAATTTTTATTTAAAACTAGCATTGTGGTTCTCCTTCCATAAGATTTTCACATTAATTTTCTCTTATTACTTTTTATTAATTTATTAAAAGAAATAAAGGAAATAAAAATGAGATTATTATATTTATTTTTGGTTTGTTTTTTTTTAAATATTTTAATACATTTTTATTTTGCAAAATAAAGGTTAATCATCTAAATAATATAGAAATTTTAGTAATAATTTTTATTTAAAACATATAATAAAGGTTAATCATCTAAATAATATAAAGATTTTAGTAATAATTTTTATTTAAAACATATTTATTTCCTCTTGTTACTTTTTATTAATTTATTAAAAAAAATCAAAATGAGATTATTATGTTTATTTTTGTTTTTTTTTTTAAATATTCTAATGCATTTTTATTTTGCAAAATAAAGGTTAATTATCTAAATAATATAGAGATTTTAGTGATAATTTTTACTTCAAACATATTTATTATTTTTAATAGTGAAATGTTTTTTTATGGTATCTTAATTTCCATTTTGAATATAATATTTTAAATGATTATTTTCCATTTTGAAGATGATATTTTAGAAGTTTTATTTTGCAAAATAAAGGTTAATTATCTAAATAATATAGAGATTTTAGTGATAATTTTTACTTCAAACATATTTATTATTTTTAATAGTGAAATGTTTTTTTTTATGGTATCTTAATTTCCATTTTGAATATAATATTTTAAATGATTATTTTCCATTTTGAAGATGATATTTTAGAAGATATATATTATATTGAAAATTCAAATTTTAAATAATTATGTTTTTTTATTTTATTTTCTATTTTTAACATAAAATATTTTATATTGTATATTGTATTGAAAACTTTTATTATTAATAGTTTTTTTTACATAATTTTAATTATGGCCATTTGCATGAAGATGATAGTAAAAACAAGTGGCAATGGGTTGTGAAGGAACTTGTGAAAGAATATGTGCACATAGAAACAAATGTATGCACATTCTTAGAAACACAGGTTCCAAATTGTGTAGTCTTAGTGCTCATGGAACCACCACACACACTTGCCAAGTAGGATTTTCTAAGAAAAAGTGTTCATGCTTGTACTAATCATGCACGTGCTCAAGAAGACACCCACATTCTTGTGATGAGTGTGCATGTGCTCAGGAATGCATCTGCATTTGTGTGCCTAGATCCTTCAATTAGTTTTCATGTATCTTCGGGTCAAAGACAATGTCAAGGTTCATTCATATGCACATCTACTCTGAATAATTGAGTCTATGGGAGAACTTGGAGTTAGGATAAGCCCCACCGAGGGTAGGTAGCTAAAGCGCCCCGAGAAGTGATAAAGGACCACTTGTTACATCCTTATAAATTTTAAACCATCGAAGGAACATCCCAAAAAATTTCATCAAGGGCTCAAGATTTCCCTAGACCTTGGACAAGAGGGGCCTGGATGACCCCCCCCCACCCCCATCTCACTAGGTGCAAAGAATAGTGTGTGTATAGTTTCCAATACCATAGGACACATACCTACCGCTCAAAATCACATTCTGGCACCAACATCCCTAGCCATAGGCAAAGACAATGAACAACACCTTGAACTCTCATGAAATATTAAAACCACACACATGACCTCCCAAGTGTATCCTTTACCTCTTTGTGGTCATATTGGCACCATTAGAGGATTTTGATAAGTAGGTATTGACATTAAGACAAAGAGAGGGACAAAGGGAGGGAGAGAGGTGAAAAGTGAGAGAGAGAGAGAAGGGGGAGAGAGAGACGGAGAGAGGTGGAAAGGGGAGATGGGGGGGGAGAGAGAGAGAGGGGTGGAGGGGAAGAGAGAGAGAGAGAGAGAGGTAGATAGAACATGACATAAGGGGGGAAGAGAAAGGAACATAGAGAGGGAGAGTGAGATGGAGGGAGAGATACAGGTAAAGAGAGAGGGGGGGAAGAGTGGGATAGAGATCTCAAGAGAGAGCTAGAGAGAGGTGGAGAGAGAGGGGTAGATAGAGAGAGAGTGAGAGTGGGTGAAAGTTGAGAGATGGGGGGAGAGAGAAATGGAGTTATAGAGGGAGGGTGGGAGAGGGGAATATGGAGAAGAGGGGGAGAGTAGGAGAGATAATGGGAGGGAAAGGGAGAGAGTGAGGAATAGAAAGAGTGAGGTGATATAACCCTAATTTTCACCAAACATACTTACCTAACATTAGGCCATCCCATATTCCTTCTTTGCCAAGCCAGTACTGAACAACTCTGGTTAAAAAACCCTCTTTATAAAGGCCCATGTGCCCTGCTCCATTACTGCACACGTGTAAACGCTAGCTGCTCCAATACAACCCGCGTGTACCTACAAAATCATAGAAAAAGGAAAGTTGCTGACAGAACACATAGCTTTGGGCAAGTTAACTAAACCTTTCGGCCATGCATGGTCGGTCATTCAACCAAATACCTAACTCCTTCTAGCATATAAAAGAAGGCGTAAGGGTCCCATTTGAGAGGAGGAAAATCATAGTAAAGAGACTATACCCAATTGAGAATTCCCCTTGTCCCAACCTTTAGCCATGCTTGTGCAAAGAGAAGTATAGAGCAAAGTAGTTGGAGGACAGTTGAAGAGGAGGCCAAGACCAGTTTCAAGGAGCAGTGTCGACCACATATTGTAAGTTTACTATTGTGAAGATTAATACAAAAAGGAATACTTTTCCCGTCCCGCCATATCATGTGTTCAAGTTGAATGTTTATTTTATGATATTGTCACAACTAACCCAACAATTAGTATATGAAATGCATGCTCACATATTTTTGTTTGTTCATGTGTGAATGCAGGTCAGATTTGGGAGGAGGCTTGCAACCAAAGAACGAGTGAAAGAAAAGGGATCGACCTCAAATGAAGGACTTAAGGTAGAGTTATTGAATCTCATTTACACCTTTGTATTGCATGAATGTGGGGTTTTGTGTTGGGAGAATAGGAAAGAGTTGAGGCCTTTGAAATGGTAATTTTCTACATGCATGATTAGAGCCCTTAAATGCTAAGTCCGTAGGAGGGATTCCCACCCACAATAGAATTGGCGACCATACTAGGGATCTCTAGGGTTTTTGGGAATATTTTTTCTTGGGTATTTTTAAAAACTAGTTTCATTCCTTGTTTTTAA
>SNQJ01S0023324.1:87304-102513 GCA_010110895.2 Picea sitchensis | reverse complement strand
GTTCGTCCTCAGATTTTCTCTGAAGGCGACCTTATCCTGGTCTATGACCAAGATAAGGACTCCCTAGGGGCAGGCAAATTCAAACCCATGTGGTTCGGACCTTTCATCATAAAATATATTCTAAAAAAGGGTGCTTATCATCTGGTATACTTTGAGGGAAATGCTTTAGCGAAGCCTAGAAATGGGCTCTACCTCAAGAAGTATTACTCATAGGTAGGTCACCTTGGGTAAATTTTTGTAACATATGTATAGTCTTTGTACTATTACTTTCTGGTTTCTTTTGGTTTTATGGATGTGTTGTTTTTTATGTTATCTTTTCTCATTGTGGCAGATGACAAGTGAATCAGAGGTGTTCGTTGGGTATGCAGACGACGCTAGCCGACACACTCAGAGGCTTGCCTCCACAGCTTGGGTAATTTTTACACCTTAGGGCCAGTTAGGTGACACCACAAACAATGTCACCAAATACAACGTAGTTATTGAGTTGCTTCATGACGCCCTGTCATTTGGTATCTCTTATCTCCGGGTCTATTTAGATGCCCAGCTGGTGGTGTCTCAGTTAAATAGAGTATACCATTTTCATTATCCTACTTTACACCGATGATTCCTTAGGGTACATCTCTTAGAACGAAGCTTTGATTATATTACATATTTTCATGTTCCTAGGAGTTTAACCCAAGTTACAGATACTCTAGCTAATCAAATCTTAGACTGGCATCTCGACACATATAAAAAAGATATACACATAAACATGTAAATACATTTTTAAAGGAAAATATGATCCATAAGACATAAAAATACATAAAAATCCATATATAATATCATAATCATCAGAGTACATGGGTGGACGCAAGCACCTCAAAAATATGACCAATACCGAGTCATGGGGCTTATGCCCTCAAAAAATATATACAAGTAGTGCTCTCAGCATGTGAAAAGTCCAGACTAACTAAGGTCAGGGCCTGTGAGCCCTGTTGTAATGATCAACAACATTTGCCAAATGTCAAAACAGTCGGAACCACATCCGTGGCGCCCCCACTACATGAGTCTGCATAGATGGTGGGGGATCTTCAATCTCTGCCATAGGGACTGTGCGAGTGAGCGAGGTAAAATTTTGCTCAAATCATCTCAAAACCCTCTCAGCCTCACCAACTGGAAGCTCTCCTACTGCTGCTAGTCCCCCTTCGGCGGCGGGTGCGGCCCCTGGCTGAGGACGACGCATGTTCCTCGCATAATCCGCAGGTCGCACTGGTCTCACATCTGCACATAATAGACACATATCTGTCAAATACTATGGTATAAAAAAAAGTGATGATATATATAAAAAAAACATAAAAATTACAT
Source organism: Picea sitchensis (assembly GCA_010110895.2). Lineage (NCBI taxonomy): Eukaryota > Viridiplantae > Streptophyta > Pinopsida > Pinales > Pinaceae > Picea > Picea sitchensis. The sequence continues at coordinate 101,169 of SNQJ01S0023324.1, read as the reverse complement.
ATGTTTCACAAAAACAAAAACAAAAAATGATGCAAACTTACCCATCTCTCCTCACTCTTCGCTAGGAGGTACCGGTATCTCAGGGTCTCTTGAAAAGTCAATCCCAGCATAAGGGTAATCCTCTATGATTGGGATCTGTTGTGACAACCAAGAAAAAAAGTTGTCATCAAAGGACTCATTGGTCCTTCCTCCCCTCTGTCGTGGCAATAGCACTGCCCATCTGCATATCAAAGGAAGAGAAGCCTGATGCCCCCGTACCACCTCTTGAGGACTGAAACTGGGCACTCTTTTAAAGAATAAAGAGAAAAGAATGGTTCCAATCCCAAAGTTCCTCTGAGTCCACGACCGATAGTCTGTCAGTTGTCTCTTCATACAGTCCAACAATGTGGTGCTCCAATAAAAAATCTATGCATTCAAGCACTGAACTACACAGTTCATCTGTGCATGGGAAGCCTGATGCAAGGCGACAAACCCTGAAATCTACCCGATAATAAACACTATAGCCTGCAGTGCTAAGTCAAAGATCTTCCTTATCAGCACTTGTGAGCTCGTCCTGTCTGTACCTGCCTCACAATAGAGTCCAATCAACTCTGATATGTTATGTGGCCCTGAGGGAGACATATGAAAGTTGATTGGTTCCCCTCGCCGAGAGAGGCTAGTGAAAAAGTATATGTCCTCGGTCGTTGGCACCAGCAATTGCCCTTCCAGCATAAAGGCCTCTGCGTCTAGATGCCAATAATCAACCAAGGCATTCAATAGCCTAGGTTGTTCTCGCATAAAAGGACATAGGAAGAATTTTAGCAGCCCACATTGCATTAAGGAAACAACAACATTGGGGTCTTCCCTGACCAACGCACTAAGCTCCTCATGCTCTCTTTCCCTCCAGTGAACATACATCCTGCAAAAAACCAAGTTCAAGAGGGTTAACCCTTTCTTTTTAAATTGTTTTCCATTAAATAAAAGGTCCACGCGAGCTGTAATGATGACAGTCATGTGTACATGTGTGCAGTTTTTTCTCTGCCCGAGTGTACATGCGACCTATCAGTGGACAACCCGCGTGGACCTAGAGCCGACCTTTTGAGGGTCGACGCCCCTCAAAAACTTGAAACTAAAAGCATAAATAAATATTTAAATTGCAAGAGGAGAGAGTTATACTTACTTGGTCCAAGCAGATGGTTGTTTCGTCCACTGAAGCTCCCAGAATCAATTCTTTTCACAAAGGGGCAGTTTTGGCTTTTAGTCAATTTCTGAATTAACAATGGTGATAATGAGCTACCAACTTCTATTTATAGAGGTTTTTGGCCTTTTTTTGTCAATTTTAGGACCCTTTTGTCATTTTTTCTAAATTGAAAATCATTTAAGATGGTTCAAGAGTTTTCTTTGGATGATCATGGGAAATATTACTTTGGGTATCTGGAATTTTTTTTGAGATTTGGGCGTTTTGACGGTCCTTTGGTAAAAATTCATTTTCCCAACTCATTGCATTTAAGTCAGGATTCCACCCCCACTTTCTGCATCTCGTTGTCTTTTCCACTTTTCCATATGATCGATCCCACCGAGTTGCAACATGGAAACCTCATCACTGCTTTAGAAGTGTCGTCATTTGGTGGTAGACCCTACCATAACATGGATGCCCTAGGTAGATCCTGGTTTCACGAGGGTGTCCATGCTGTCACTAACGACTATAGGCTCGGGAGTCCTCTTTAGCTTTTCCCTGATTACAAGTTTGAGCCTCATTTGCATGATTCCTTATCACTCTTGACCTCACCCTCGGGACTCCCAAAATATAATGGGTCTTCTTTTACGCCCTTTTCAGAACCTCTAAACATGAAAAGATTGTTGAGCGATCTTGTGGCCTTTCACGCTCGTTAAACTGAAATTTGAAGTCACGTGTATCCAGTGGTAGTTTACCCCTTTTCGATTCGGACGATCAACTGTACGAAAAAAGGTATTATCTAAAGGCCTCGGATCTCTAGAAGAGTACCCTCAGGTATAATTTTAACCCTTTTTCGAGCCTGAGGGACTAAATTTACGAAAAAGGAACCCCCACGGAGTCCATAGTTAAGCTCTTTTCAAACTCCCTAAAATTGAAAAGATCGTCGAGTGTCCTTATTCTTTCACACTCATTAAAATGGTCCAGAAGAACATTCATGACGGAGTCCATAGTTAATCTTTTTTTAGACTCCTTAAAAATGAAAAATGGGATTTTCTCAAAAGTTTATAAACTGAGTCAAAGCTTGCATAGTTGCTCCATGGATATCTCCATTGGTGAATGGTCGATCAACAGAATACTTCCAAGTCTCCAGGGGACTGAGGCAAGGGTGTCTGTTGTCTCCTCTTCTCTAGGCCATCCAAGCTTCAGTTCTAAGCTTCCAGCTAGATTACTGTCAGCAGATCCATTCCCTCTCGGGACTTAGAATGGTGACAAATGTCAAAGACATGAATCATGTGCAGTTTTCAGATGACACTCTTCTCCTTGGAGGAGCCAATGTCCTATCAGCTAAAAAATTCAAGCAGGAGATCGATCGATACAAAGAAGTCTCAGGTAGCAAAACCAACTATCAAAAGAGAAAAGTCTATGGCTAGAATCGCTCACCAAGAGAGATGTTGGAAATCACCATAGCATTAGAAATGGAAGGTTCGGTTACCTGGGAATCATTTAAATACCTGGGAATTCCAATTTTCAAAGCAACCCCTAAGTTGGTCCACTAGCTTCCTCTCCTGGACAAACTGAAGCTCCGCATACAAGCATGGGGAGAAACATGGTTAAATATCGCAGGGAAAGTGATTCTGCTGAAATCTATCCTGATAAGTCTTCCTATCTACCAAAATTCAATCCATCTTGTGCCAAAAACCATCATCAACAAAATAGATACCCCGATGAGAATATTTATGTGGGAAGGTGGAAAGCAAACCAAGAGGAAGCTCCACTTAGTAAGCTGTGAAAAAGTCAAGAAGATGATTCTGGAAGGCAGCCTCCAAATCCGAGACGTAGCTACCCAAAACCTAGCCTTGGGGGCCAAACTTATGTGGAATTTAATCTCCAGTAAATCCTCATGGAAAAAGGAAGTCCTGCGAAAAATTACTTCCTTGGGAAGCGTATTAGATGCTTGGAATGCCCGTCGAAAAGTCTTAGAGGTTCACCAATTCTCATGCGCTGTCTCGGGGCCTTAGATCACTTCAAGTCCAATCTGACTTGGATCCTTAGCAACAAAAAACGCATAAGGGTCTAGGAGGAATCAATTTTATGGGAACTACCGATTGATCACTAGGAAGGCATGACCAATATAAAATACTGGCTACATTCCAATAACCAAATCTCCCTTTGGGACATTTCTAGTTGGGAAGTGAGCGAGGCAGGTAATTGGAAAGAATGGGACCTGGGGAACTACCCAGAAAGATTTGAAAATGAAGCTAGAATTCTGCTTGAGAAGCTTCAAGGGAAAGCACCCCTGAAAGCCTCAGCCAAGGACAAAAGAGGTTGGGGCACAACCATTGGAAATTACTCTGCAATCGTAGGCTACAAGGTTCTACAAGAAATTCCTTACATCCCTCCAGATCCAACGCCGTGGAAGACAATCTAGTCCTACAAATCGATCCCCAAAATTGACATGTTCACTTGGATGATGCCCCATAAAATAATTTTAACAAGTGAAAACCTAAGAAGAAGAGGTTGGCAAGGCCCCTCAAGATGCCCTCTCTGCATGACTAAGGAAGAAACCACAAAACATCTGCTTCTCACTTGCCCCTATGCAAAAGAGGTCTGGGATATTGTTGTAAATCTTGGACCAAACAAATTTTCTCTTCCCTCTAATGCATCGGATCTCCTAAGCAGTTGGGAGAATCACTCCCCATTCTCGATGATACAAAAGGACCTTATCAAAACTAGTTGGATGTGGTTTCCTAAATTTGTAATGTGGAAAATTTGGTTGGAAAGAAACACTAGGCTTTTCAATGAGAAAAAGTGCAACCCAACTCAAGTGGAAACCAATGCCCAGGAACTTCTAAGCGAGGCACTAGACTCTCAGACCAAGCTCGAGAACGCGAACACTTTGGAATCGGATGAAGATCAATGGATAAAAGAGCTTATCCCAAACCATCACCACCGATTAGCCACCAAGTCAGTCTCGAGAGCAGGCTAGGAAGTAAGGTTGGAAGAACAAGACTTCATAAAACGGAGGCCCGCCCTAGGAAAGCACAGTTTGATTTTTTACGGTTCTTCGAAAGGAAACCCAGGGGCGACCAGTGGGGGACGGATCCTCCTAGGTCCTTCAGGCATGCTGGAGGTATCCTTCTCTTGGGGGCTGGGTCATGATTCCAACAACATGGCAGAGGCTCTCACCCTCTGGCAGGGTCTTAGGCTAGCCACCACCAGAAAAATTCAGAACTTGGCAGTCTTTGGAGACTCAACGGTAATCATACAGGCTCTGAAGAGGTGAAGGAGGCCTAACAATCTCAAAGTAGGAAAAATTCTCAAGAAACTAATGCTTCTTCTGCATAATTTCAAACAGGTCAGATTCTATCACATCTTACTGGGGCTTAACACTCAGAAATACCCCAAAGAAAATAAAGGAGCGATCGTGAGCAAGGCCACACTAATAGTGAATGGAATTGAAATGCTTGCACCCATCCCCTAGAAGTAGAGATTCCCAAAGGGATAGACCGTATTCTTAGAAGAACCATTGGACACTGTATGTCATATCAACCACTCATTCCTCTGCAGGCAGAGACCCAAATCCAAGGCCGATTCTCTTTCAAGGTCCAACACCTAGAGGTTTTTAGTACCCCTTCCAGTCATAGTCAGGAAAGGAGGATGGGGGTCCTTACCGAGGGGCCAAGAATCATGTGAAGACTGTGCATGCATTGACTATTTCTTCAGCCAAGACATCCAGATATGCAGGAGTGTTCAATCATGGCGAAATTCAGGAAGCACACCGAATGCTGAGAGCTTATAGAATTCCCAATCGACTTCAATAGCCTCCAGCTCTAATCCTGGGCCAACAATGTTGGAAAGAATGAGAGAACTGCAAATGGATCTCATTAGGTTGAAAGCCTTGGTCAGGGAGCAAGAAAGGATCATGCTGAATAGGGATAATGCCGAAGAACAAAGATGTGAACTCCTCGACGAAGATCTAAAAAATCTGCATGAGGAACTCACAGCCGACTCAGATGCCCAATTCAAGGATGTTGCCAATGTTCATGGAGATTTCGGGAAGTTCCTAAGCAAGCTTGAGGTCAAAATAGATAAGTTGACCGGAGATTGGGCCAAAAGGAATACTATGGAGGTGAAGAAAGGCGAGGAGGAAAAATAACTTATAAGGTCCCCCTCTAGTAGTGGCAGCTATGTGACCCTTTTTCAACCAAGCTCCTACAACCTGGGCAATTTTGGATCACCTGGAAAAGTTGAACCCTGAACTTCATCCCTTAGTCTTAGTGGATTTCCTAAGTTGTAAAGCACCCGGTAGCTGGTTTGTTGGCCCTTGATACAATTTAACTATTATTGTAAAAAAAAAAGAATGATTATGAACTTTAAAAAAAACAACAAATATATGTATATACTTATGTTATTTTAAACCTAGAACATTAATTTTTTCTTTTAAATTTAATATTTAAGATTTTTCAAAAAATTAAAAATTTGATACTTTTAATTTTAATTTAATTAAAATATTTTAAATTTAATCAATTTCAAGTATAGTAAAATCATGTTAGCTTGATTGATTTTGAAAGATTTCATTTGTAAGATGATTCAAGTTTCATTATAATCGGGAAAAGACACCTTAAAAATCTCAAAGTGATTTAGATGACTTAGATACCCCTAAACCCAATTTCTTAACTAAAAATTAATTCCACAAATCACAAACACACTAACCAAAAAAAATAATTTTAAATATAAAACTAAACTTAATAAAAATCTATTAAAAACTTTAAAATTCTTTTCAAACCACTCAACCTATAAACAAAAACTCCTTAACAAAAAGATTGATTTAAAATAATACATATATAAATAAAGTTATTAACCACAATAAAGATTTAAAATAAATAAATAGAATTTGAATGTAAGATGAAGGAATTATAATTTCAAAGCGTTAACCTTACCTTACCATTTTTTATATAACTTAAACACCAAATCTCCCATGACGGTGTTCGTTTTAAATTCTTTATATCCGATAATATTGGATATCAGTTTTCGTTTTAAATTTTTTATATCTAAAAATATTGTATTTCATTCCCTCTCAATAGGTGTTTAACAATTTGTGGATAATGACGAATTATTTTATCTATTTTTAAATTTTAATAGAGATTATTGAATTAAAGTTTTATAACAGTCACAATCACACTGCTTCTTATGTGTTTGGAGGTTTATATATATATATATATATATATATATAAATAAAAGGATGAGTGTTTCATTTTAAATTTTAAAGGAGTATAAGTACAAATTTAGAAGGGAATTTAGAAGGGGTAGGGTATATTAAAGGTGGTAGGGTATGTATACTTTAGTAAATTTTAGCACTCAAATGACTATTCAAAAGATATCCTTTATTCTGCATAAAGAAAAAAAAGTTTCACATACTCAAATTTGATATCTAATTTCACAATATCTTTAAAACTAGCACAGCCACTAACTCGCGGCTGGTGAAGGCCGAAAGAGTTACAGCCGATAAAAAAATTCTCATTTTAAAATAAAACCCAGCTAGATAATGAAATTCCAGCCAAATAATTAAACTCTGAAGGATTCCAAAAGTTAATCATTTAAACGTGGCAATCATATGATATGATGTTACAGTAATTTCTTAATATGATTATGTAAATGTTAAAAAGTAAACAGGGTAACGGATGCATTTATAAATGCAAAGAAGTTATCAACAATAAATCTGATCCATTGATTTTGGAGGACGACTAAGAATATACCAGCATCTTCAATGCATAACCATCAAATTAGAATTTAAGATTAAAAGATAATTAGTTATGCCCATCTCTAATAGGTATACGCCTTTCAACATAATTATATATATTTAATTAAATTTATAAAAAAAATCATATGTTAAAATCAGTAGCGAAAATCAATGCTCAAAAAAACCAAAACCACGAAGTAAACTTGACATTGACATAGATAACTGGACTCGAAGTCATGTATTGTTGTCATGACACAAGCTATTAATGCAAAACAACCAACATTTTCATGGAGGCTTCGAAAGTCTCCATGCACGCCATTGGTCTCCATACATAAAAATGAAATTTCGGAAGGACTTTGATGAGAAGGAACATGAGTCACTGGTCAGATGAAACTGAACTTGGAGTTGGAGTTGGTCTCGGTAGGAGGGTTATGACACGAAGTTAGCAGAGAGATCCGCTCCTGCAGGAGATTACACCTGTGTTCATGGTGAGCTCGGCCACAAAGACCGAACGCACCGATCTCACGCTGTAGGCAGATGCCTTCATGGTGAGCTCGGCCACAAAGACCGAACGCACCAGTCTCACGCTGTAGGCGGCTGCATAGTCTGTAGAATGATGTGATCACGATTGTGTGAAGTTTGAACTATTTAGCAGCATATCCTCTTCTGATTTCCAGTTCCACTGCTTCCATTCATTAATGGAAACTGTGATCTCCCTCCTCATAACCTCTTTAGTGAATGGATTTGCAGATGCGAGGAATCAATTGCCTTGACTCAAGATGGTGGGGTTTGAACTTCTACTGATGGCATAATCTCCCCACTCAGTGTAGTCATTGTTCACTACTTGTAAATGACCAAATCGACATCTGCAAGCATTCATTTAATTCAGTCATTAGTAAATCAAAAATAGCCAAGATCTGGTGAGTTAATTAATTTAGTAGAGATCTGTAGACAATTAGTTATGTCCCTTCCACATGGTTGGTAAACCTCCCACAAAATCCATGGAAATGTTTTCTTAAGCTCTAGTGGATATAGGTAAAGTATGATATAGACCTTGGTTCTTATTATTAGACTTGATGTTACAACAAAGTATACATCCTCTAATATACCATGCTACATCTTCTTGGATTATGGGCTAGTACACATACCTCTGTAAATTGGAAGCTATCTTCCCAACACCAAAATGTCCCACAACCTTGGAGGTGTGAGCCTCTCTGATAATTTGCAATCATTCACCTTTAGGGACATAGATATTATCGATCTTGTAGGGTAAACCATTCTAGAAATCATAGTCATCTTTTATGTCACCTTATTCTATATGAATATGGCCCTATAGCTATTGGGGCACCTCTTTAAAGTCCTCATCTTCTGTGTATGCCTCTATGTATGCATCATGGGTAAAATTATCAATGTGAATAAGAGTTACCAAGTATGTAATCTTGGATGTGGGTGGCCTTGAAAGAATGTTTGACAACTCGCCTGTGCTACCCTTCTTATACTAGATGGCTAGACAAAATTATTGTGAGAACTCCATCCATTTTATAGTTCCTGGTTTGTTGCAACTTACTATGGACATGCAAATGTTGGAGTGGTTGGTGATATATGTGGATGATGGTCTCCTTGACCATCCGATAGTGCTTCAAATTTTTAAAATATTTTACCGAGGCACAAAGAACCTTGGTGTAGGTAGGGTAGTTGAAAACCACCCCATGAAATACTTTAGAATGATAACATATAGCCCTTCCTCCTTGCATCAAAACTACTCCCATGTCATACTCACTTGCATTTATATCCAGTTTCAAGGGATTCTGCAAGTTTGGTAGTGTAAGCGCTATTGCTTGACTGATCTTTCTTTTCATCTCATCAAAAGCCTTTTGTTAGTTCTTTCTCCACTGGAAACTCTTTCCACCTGTCGTTATGGAGTGGAGTGGTGGAACTACTATTGAAAATGGAGCTATGAACTTCCGCAAGTACTGTGTTGCCCCAGAAATCTCCTAAATTATGTCAATTTGTAGGAACTTTCCATTTCATGATGGCCTCCATCTTTGCAGGATATATCTTGAGCTCCCCTCTACCGATCACATACCCGAAATACACCAAATACTAGTTATCAAACTCATATTTCTTTAGTTTATCCAACAACTGGTTCTTCTTCAGATTCTCTAACACTTGCATGAGATGTGATATGTTCTCCTCCTAGATAGCACTATAAACCAATATATCATCCAAATAGACAATAACAAATGAATCTAGATAAGGGCGTAAAATACCATTCATTAGTCTTATAAATATAGTCAATGCATTGCATAAACTGAATGGCATAACCAACCACTCATACAACCCTTTCCTTGTCTTAAAGGAAATATTCTAGGTATCTTCTTCTTTGACTCATATGTGGTGATATCATGATTTCAAATCTATCTTAGTGAAGTACTTGGCATGCTACACATGGTCAAACAAATCATTGATCCTTGGTAGAGGGTATTGATTCTTCAGTGTAATATTTTTCAATTCCCTATAATCGGTACACATTCTCCAAGTCTCATCCTTCTTGGGAATAATTATGATGGGTGTCCCACAAGGTGAGATGATTATTTGAACCACACCCTTCTCCAACAACTGTTGCAACTACTTTTTTACTTCATTTTCTTCTAGAACAAACTATCTATACACTAGAACAATATTTGGAAAGGGGGAGTCTGGCACTAATTGGATTTAATGATCCACTTGCCTCTTGGGTGGTATCCCTTTAGGCTCCTAGAACACTCCTTTGTATTCCTATAGAAACTCCTCCAACTGGTGTTTCTGCTCTTTAGTACACCCTTCCATGGATTCCTTTACTTTTAATGACTCTTCACCATATTGATTTTCTCTTAGAAAAAGTAAAACATATTTCTTGCAAGAAATGATCAATTTATCAACTTGATTGGAACTTACGAATGAAAATTTTGATTTTTCTTTGTGCACATTGATGATGAAGGTTTTGTCTTCCTTGATGAGGCAGTACTTATTGTATTTTTGCATGAATATGGCATCCCTCATATACATGTAGGGGCTTCCAAAGACGACTCTTCATACATCCAATGGTATACATCCAATTCTACTTCATCTATAAAATCAACAGTTACAAAAAATTTAATCTTATATTGTTTCGTTACCTTGACCTTTGCATCCTTGTTCACCCACCCCAACGAATATGGGATAGGATGATCATGAAGATCCAATCCAAGCTTTCTAACTAGATCTACTACTATGATATTAGCATGTGAACCAAAGTCGACCATAACATATATATTGGTCTTCTTGACCTAAATATTGATGTGGAAGAGATTGTTCATCTCCTTCTCTTCCTAGTGATGAAAGCTACTCAGATTCATCTCCTTCTGCGTAGATGTGTAGAAAATATTTTCATCCACATCTGAGATACTTTCCACCTGATTTCTTGAATCTTTGGTTAGAATGTTTTTTTTCTTTTCGTCTTTCTTTCATTTCTTCGAGTTCAACTCTAGATGTGGTTTCCATCACTTTTCCTCGGTGTGGCCATAAATTTTACAATGATCACAATGATTGTTGGGATCTTCGCACTAATGTGTAGTGGTTGTTGTCTTATTATCTTTTCCCCCTTTCCACTTCTTCTTCCCCTCCTTGTAAGCTTCCTGGTGCTCTTTCTACTTCGAACCACTTTGTTTCCCCTTCTTTTGGCCTATGTTTTCCAGGTATTGTACCTCTACACATGCCTCATTCATTTTCCTTGGCTCAAAGAGCATCATTTACTTTAGTAGATGACTATGTAAACCCCCTAGATACTTGAGGAGTACATTTGGGTTCTTTGGAGAGATACCCAATGTGTTGGATATTTTTTTGAACTCAATGGTGTACTCCTATACACTCTGCCCCTGCCTATACCTAAAGTGGTGCCATTGGATCCATTGGTCCTATACATACCCGATAAGGTAAAATTGAGACTCGATAAGGGTTTTGAAGTCCTCCCACCTAGTTACTAGTAGTTCACCCTCCATCCTAAGTTCTTCTATATGGATTTCCTACTAGGTTAAAGCATGGCCCTCTAACTTCAATCTATAAAATGAAATCTTCTGCTCTTCATCTATATGGTGGACGCTAAAATAAACTTCTATTTGTTGGAACCAATGATTCAATTTTAATGCATCAATCTCACCTTGGTATGGCTTTATGTCCACTTCTACTTCCATCTTGAGTATAGACTATGAAGGGTTAATGACACTCGAACTTGGTTTCTCTTTCTCAGATTCTTTCTACAACTCCTTTCCTTGGTCTTCCTGGTCTCCTTATTTTCCCTTTGATCTAATATCTGACTTAGAGTCTCCATCATCTCTAAATGGTCTAAGCTTTCTTGCTAAAGCCACCATGAGGAGGTTCACATTGCAACTGATGTTGGCAACTTGTGCTTCCAACATATCAAATCTCTTTTCTGTTGAATCTTGAGGGTTGTTATGAATAGACTCGCCCTCCAAGGCTAGGGTTTCTACGACTTCTCTTTAACCCAATTCTTGGATCCTACAACTTCCCACAAATACCCAAAATAAAACATGATCTGATACCCATATGATCTATAAATTGTCGTGGATATTCCACTCAAACAATTTGTCGGAATAGATATGATAAATAAAACTGAAATCTACACTATGAGGTTTAAATTCCTTTATATTCCAGAATATTTAGTTACTAATTTTCTTTTTATGCATGAAATAGATAAAATCCGGAAAATAGAGAACAGTAAAACACAATCACACACCATCCACAAAATAACACAAACATTTTCTCTGGGAAACACTTATGGAAGAAAACCCAGCTAGAAGGTAAGGTTGCTTTGCTCTCTTTTCTCTAGTATGAAATATGATGCAAGTACAAAAGAGAAGGCACTCTCTATGGATTCACTTGATACTTGTGGCATGTTAGGTTGCTACAAAACATTAAATCTCTTTGTTATGCTCTCTAATTTCCCACTCCTATATGTTTTACTCTTCTTTTGAAAAAAATACAATAGCATAGAATGAAAATCCTTCTCCTCCTAGCAGCTCAGTATTTAACATAACCTGATAGTTATCTAGGGCTAGGTTTTTGACTTCCTCAATCCTCAATTGTTATAAGGTTTTGAATCTTCTAGAATGTTCTCAGAAAATAAGCTACCCGATGAGCTCCACATGCCTAAGTAATTGAGATTGATGTGGCATCCACTCACACCATGGTGATGAATACAATAGGTCAACTTGCGGGATACATAACTTTCACATACAAACTCTGATTAAGGTGATTCTTGCACCATTGGAAAGGTACCAATGGGTAGAATATAGAATCTTCCTTCGTGATAGTAAGGTTTGGACCAAAAAAAGTGTCATTTTATGCCTCAAAATGGCTCTAGAAGATTTCAAACAATTTTTTAGATTCAAATTTCATGGCCCTACAAGCTTATTCCTTTGATTTTTCCACCCAAAAAGTACTGAGATGGATGAAAAATAATATATTGATCCAATCCATATCACTTACTATATGAGATTGATTAATTTGGATTATGTTTTTGGTTGAGGATAAATATGGCTTTCCTTTATTTTAAATAATAAAACTTGGCATGTCTCACTATATGAGATTGATTAATTTGGATTATGTGTTTGGTTGAGAGTAATCATGACTTTACTTTCTTTTAAAATATTGTTTAATAGTCTATTGAATAGATTTCATGCTTAAATTAACTAGAGGAGTTTAATGATAACTAAATTTTATCTAAATCAAAATTGGAGAAAAAAACACTTGAAAAACATGTTATGAGAAATATGTTTATCTAATAAAGATATAATTGCTTAGAAGCCTCCATAGAAGTAATTGTACAAGGTTCCTTGTTAGTGAAATAAATTGTCTATAACAATCACCTTTGATTGAGAATTCTAATAGACAACCTTCGAAGTCACCTGTATTTGTTTTAATCTGTATTATACTTTGAATCCTTAAAAATATATAATTCATTTTATAATAAAAAAAAATACATTTTTTATAAATAAAAAAAAAAACAACAAAATCATACATGACAATAAATTAGATTAATAACATAATATTGAATATTTAAATTTTTTATTAAATTTTATTTCATTTATTTTTTATTTTGTTTAATATAATTAAATTTTAAAATTTGAACTGAATGACTTGAAATGGAAGAAAATATTTTGTAACTTGTTATTTGGAGATATATATTCCAAAACTTTTATGTGTGATTATAATTAGTTATTTGAGTGTGGAGATATTTTCCATGCTCATTTTCCATGCTCTCGACAAGGAGATATATATTCCAAAACTTTTGGCCATGTCCAGAATCACTGGTTGTTGTGCACTTTGATTAATTATAAATAGTGCTCTGAGAGGGTGTTTCTTCAATATTTTGAAGGTATGGAACATTAGCAACAATTCCAGTGTTGTTATAAGTAGACATGTGTAATTTTTCATCTTTTAAAATTAATTATTTTTTCCAAAATTTATACCAATTTAGTTAATTATTATCTTATCTCATCAATAGTGAAGCTGTTTAAAATTCGCTCCAAACTATAATAAGTTAAGTTTAAGTTGTGATTGTAATAAGTTTTGATTTGTCCCAGGTGTTGTGTGGAGTTTATATACAGTTATGATAATTTTTGAAAAAGAAGTTCTACCCAGATAAACACAAGGCCTGACAGATAGATATGAGCTTGTCTCTTTATGAAATCGATGTCTTCCATTTTATTTCATCATAGATAAGTTACATATTAGCTTGCACACTGACTTGTAGATTCCTGAAATCTCTACTGAGGAACGCGTGGGTGGCCTCTAGCCTTCCCGCAGAGGAGAGCATTGTGAGGAACATTGTATTCATCTCTCAGTGACTTCACAGGAGACTTCACTCTTATGTATGTTTGCTGACCCAGGTATTGGCGTGCCCATGTTTCTGACCTCAGGTTCCATATT